>CAUYRH010075726.1:0-34369 GCA_963574655.1 Perodicticus potto | reverse complement strand
CATGACCAAGTGGGTTTTATCCCAGGGTCTCAAGGCTGGTTCAATATATGTAAATCTATAAATATAATTCAGCACATAAACAAATTAAAAAACAAAGACCATATGATTCTCTCAATTGATGCAGAAAAAGCTTTTGATAATATCTAGCATCCCTTCATAATCAGAACACTTAAGAAAATTCTTATAGAAGGGACTTTTCTTAAACTGATAGAGGCCATTTACAGCAAACCCACAGCCAATATTCTATTGAATTGGAGTTAAATTGAAATCATTTCCACTTAGATCAGGAACCAGGCAATGTTGCCCATTGTCTCCATTGCTTTTTGACATTGTAATGGAAGTCTAAGCCATCTCAATTAGGGAAGAAATGTTGATCAAGGGTATCCATATAGGATCAGAAGAGATCAAACTTTCACTCTTTGCAGATGATATGATTGTATATCTGGAAAACACCAGGGATTCTACTACAAAACTTTTAGAAGTGATCAAGGAATACAGCAGTGTCTCAGGTTACAAAATCAACACTCATAAATATGTAGCCTTTATATATACCAACAATAGTCAAGATGAAAAAACAGTCAAGGACTCTATTCTGTTCAAAGAAGTGCCAAAGAAGATTAATATTTGGGACTTTACCTAACAAAGGACGTGAAAGATCTCTCTAAAGTGAACTATGAAACTCTAAGAAAAGAAATAGCTGAAGATGTTAACAAATGGAAAAACATACCATGCTCATGGCTGGGAAGAATCAACATTGTTAAAATGTCCATGCTACGCAAAACAATATACAATTTTAATGCAATCCTGATTAAAGCTCCACTGTCATACTTTAAAGATCTGAAAAAATCATACATCATTTTAAATGGAATCAGAAAAAACCCTCAAATACCCAAGACATTACTCAGAAATAAAAACAAAGCATGAGGAATCACACTATGACCTCAGACTATACTATGAATCCATAGTGATCAAACAGCATGGTACTGGCACAAAAACTGAGAGGTAGATGTATGGAACAGAATAGAGAACTAAGAGATGAACCCACTACTTACCGTTATTTGATCTTTGAGCAGCCAATTAAAAACATTCAGTGGGGAAAAGTTTCTCTATTTAATGAATGGTGCTGGGTGAACTGGCAGGCAACCTGTAGAAGACTGAAACTGGACCCACACTTCTCACTATTAACAAAGATAGACTCTCACTGGATTAAAGATCTGAACTTAAGACATGAAACTATAAAAATACTAGAAGGAAGTTCAGGGAAAACTCTTGAAGAAATTGGCCTGGGCACGTATTTTATGAGGAGGATCCCCTGGGCCATTGAAGCAACATCAAAAATACACTACCGGGACCTGATCAAACTAAAAAGCTTCTGTACAGCCAAGAACACAGTAAGTAAAGCAAGCAGACAACCCTCAGAATGGGAGAAGATATTTGCAGGTTATGTCTCTGACAAATATCTAATAACCAGAATCCACAGAGAACTCAAATGTATTAGTAAGAAAAGAACAAGTGATCCCATCTCAGGGTGGGCAAGGGACTTGAAGAGAAACTTCTCTGAAGAAGACAGGTGCATGGCCTACAGACACATGAAAAAATGCTCATAATTCTTAATTATCAGAGAAACGCAAATCAAAACTACTTTGATATATCATCTAACCCCAGTAATATTAGCCCACATCCCAAAATCCCAAAACAAGAGATGTTGGTGTGGATGTGGAGAAAAGGGAACACTTCTACATTGCTGGTGGGAATGCAACCTAATATGTTCCTTTTGGAAAGATGTTTGGAGAACACTCAGATCTAAAAATAGACCTGCCATTTGATTCTACAATTCCTCTACTAGGTGTACACCAGAAGACCAAAAATCACATTATGACAAAGATATCTGTACCAGAATGTTTATTGCAGCCCAGTTCATAATTGCTAAGACATGGAAGAATCCCAAGTGCCCATCAACCCATGAATGGATCAATAAATTGTGGTATATGTACACCATGGATATTATGCAGTCTTAAGGAAAGATGGAGACTTTACCTCTTTCATGTTTACATGGATGGAGGTGGAACATATTTTTCTTAGCAAAGTAGCTCAAGAATGGAAGAAAAAGTATCCAATGTACTCAGCCCTACTATGAAACCAATTTATAGCTTCCTTATGAAAAGTATAACCCAGTTATAGTTGAAGTAGAAGGGGAAAAGGGAGATGGAGGGGAGGGGTTGGGGGAGGATGGGTGGAGGAAGAGTAATTGGTGGGACCACACCTATGGTGCATCTTACAAGGGTACATGTGAAATTTACTAGGTGTAGAATATAAATGTCTTAGCACAATATCTCAGAAAATGGTGTGAAAGCTATGTTAACCAGTTTGATGAAAACATTTCAAATTGTATATAAAACCAGCACATTGTACCCCATGATTGCATTAATGTACACAGCTATGATTTAATTTAAAAAAAAGATTAATTAAGAAAATGACAGCCTTCCTCTATGCCATGGAATAATATAAATAATGCCAAGACATGTTTATTTTAATAGAAAGAGGTTTATAATACTGTGTTAGTAGAAACACATTATTCTAAAATAGTCATTAACATTTTTAATAAAAACATGCTTAGAGAAAGATGGGATGTATATACATAAAGTACAGAGACTCAGAGTTGTTATCTCTGAGTTGAAGGCAATTGCGTCATTTTTCTGTCTTCCCTTTTTTTTTTGCCATATCAATATTACTACATTTTCCTGCAATGTGTATATTGTTTTTATAATAAGAAAAATAAGAAAATAATACAAGTAAGTTGTTTTTAATTCTTAAAGGAGAGAAATAGACACCAATATCTCTCATAGTTCAGAGAGAAGGTATCCCAGTAGATGAGTGATGGGGTAGGTAGGGGACTTGTCTCACCAAAGATGAGCTTTGAAAGAAAAGGGGAATGGTAGGGAGAGAAGGAGGGGACAAACATTTCTTGAGAAATTCTTTGCTGAATGTTTATATGTGCTATCTCCTTTAACCTTGCCATGCTAGATAAGATAGCTACCAACATCATCCCATTTTACAGATGAGGAAATAAAGACTCTAGTAGGTTAAATGACCCTGAAAACAAATCAGAACTCTTAAAGACAGAAGACTGGGGATTTGCTTGCTCATGGGTGCTAGCTTTTGCTACTGGATGAGTTTCATAATGTGCTGGCTCCCATTCATATGTTTATTTGTGAAATAATCTGTGTTTGTATAATGTTTTTGCAATGACTAGAGTAGGAGCTCTGTGGGGGTAGGGACTGTGTGTGTGTTATTTCAGTACTGTGTCTAATCCTTTAACAAAGTGCTTGGTACACAACAGTCTTTCAGTTAATATTGCCAACTGACAGGCTACGTTAGGGATCATTCATTCCTGTACTTTTAACCTCACAGTTTGTTTGGAGAGACTCAAATGAAATAATAGGCCTAACAGGACTTTGTGAATGACAGAATCCTATACCCATGTCGGGGTTTTTTGTTTCTAAATGTTTTTTCCTTTATTGGCTTTTTTCAAGCCACATAAAAATATTTGGAACTGCCAATGATCCTCGTGCAAAGCAAGAAGGATATTTAATCTTGAAATTCTTGGAAAGTAGTAAGAAAACATTTATTTGATTCTAAGTGGAGTTCTTAAGAGGCTTTTTAAATTCTTAATGAGAACATCTGGGCTTATTAGTGGATATTTTTGGACATGTTTCTGACCTATATTTTATTTTAACCAAACTGGGAGATAAATTGAGATACGTGAGGTGAGATCTATATGTTATTAGTTACACAACCATTTATCATCATCCCCTAACATAAATATTAAGAAATATCACATTTTTTGTGGTCAAGCTAAAGGAGGCTGTTATTCTCTTACAGAATTGGGTGAGGACAGGGGAACAATTAGAGATATCCTGTGTTTCCACGGGATGTCATTTGTCAAATTGTTAATCACATTCTGAAAACTTTATTTTTACTTTTTCCCTTGTTATAGTGGCAAGAACATCATGTTTGTATCAGGTGGAGCTGGCTTGAAACCAACTTTGTCACTTTTCATCGGTATGACTTCAGACAAGCTTCTTGCCTGCCACCAGCCTCAGTTTCTCTAATAGATAGATAGTCTAATAGACTAATAATAGTCTAATAATAGATAGGAAAGATAATGTTGACTTTGTAAGATTAAATGAAAGCATACTGCTTGCCTGGCAGAGGGCTTGGCTGAAAGTAACCTTTAGTAAATGTAAATTATCTTCTTTGTATGTTTTCCAAGTTTATGGTTGGCAGCCAATAGACTTCTCTAAATAGAAACGTGTTCTTCTGAATGTCAGAGTAGGAAATGATTTCATGGAAGCCAAGTGATTTTGTGGGTCAGAAAGTGACTTCTGGGCATGGGATTGGAGTCATCAGATCATAGATTCAAATCTGTAGTTTAGTGCAGTGATAAGAACCAAATAATGTCTCATAGAACATAGACCACCAGAGCAATGGGGGACATTGCATCAGAAAGTGGTGATGTGGCTCAGTGCCTGTGGCTCAAAGGGCTAAGGCGCCAGTCACGTACACCTGAGCTGGCAGGTTCGAATCCAGCCCGGGCCCACCAAACAACAAATGATGGCTGCAACCAAAAAATGGCTAGGCATTGTGGCAGGCGCCTGTAGTCCCAGCTACTTGGGAGGAGGAGGCAAGAGACTCGCTTGAACCCAGGAATTGGAGGTTGCTGTGAGATGTGATGCCACAGCACCCTATCCAGGGTGACAGCTTGAGGCTCTGTCTCAAAAAAAAAAAAAAAAGAATAATAATAATAAATGTTTAAAAAAAAAAAAAAAGAAAGTGGTGATGTGTGAGAAAAAGTGACTACTTGAGGTCATATGGCTATTGGCATGCATGGTTGCATTCATGATACATTTAAGGAAGCAGCTCTACAAATTGTGAGGAACATTATCTGATCCTCAGAAAAACTGTCTAGGGTGCAATACAGTCTCTCAGTTACGTATTTTGAGTCCCTGGGACAGTAAACTCCTTCACAGTTTTAGGTGCTTACCTTAGTTGATCAGTACATATAAGTACTACCACCCCTGTGTATACAGAGAATGCAAAATAGAACTTTTGAGAGTTAGGAAATGCAAGCTTTCCCAAACTAAAGAGCTAAGGAAGACATACTCACTGGTTGCTATTCTGACGAGTGTGAGTTGCTGTCCATCTTTAAAAAAATTATTCTGGAACCAGTGGACAGGTGCACTATTTTTAAAACTAAATAATTAACTCATGTGTTCATTCATTCATTCACCAAAAGCTCACTGAACCCACACAATAAATCTGACACTTTGGTAAGTGTGAAAATTACAGAAACGAACAAAATGCACCCTTTCTTGAGAGAGATCACAGGCTGCTCTTTTCCAAATGTTTTCTCCTGCCTTTGAATACTTCAAGGATCCCCAAGCCTGAATATTGGGAAGAGACTGCTAACAGAGACTACACCACTCATCTCCTATTGAGAACTGATCTAACCACAGGGCTAGAAAACATAGTGACAGTCCTGTGGCTCCTTCTTTCATTTTTCACATTTCCTCAATATGACTGTGTCTCTATAGATGCTATTTCTATTCTCATCCCTACTTCTTTTCTTATGTTTGCTTCACCTGAAGCAGGGCTCAGCACTTCTCTTCATTCCACCTCTATCCCTACCCAAATTAGCTCCATTTTTGGTGAGTTTTAAACTCACATTTAGTTGAATGTTGCATAGAGAAGATGGAAGGGAGGGTTGGATTACACCTCACATCACCCAAAGATACTTGTTCCATCAAATCTCTTTCCCTTGGCTACATACTATCTGTGTCTTTCTGTCTTCCTTCTGCCTCCATCATCATCCCCTACATTATATCTCCCTAGGTCCATTATATTCAGTCCTTTTTCTGTCATCTCATCTCTAATTTTCACCACCTTTGATTACGCAACAGACTTCTTGGAAGGAAGTGTGGAATTGGAATAAATACTTTTTTCCTGGCCCACAGTAAGTATATTTTCCTGTTCTACATGTGGGTTATCTCAGGCAAAGGAAGCAAAATACTTGCAAAAGGTTGAGCTTCTACTCCAAACCCTCCTCTCATCCCCAGAAATATTGGTAATGTATATGTATTACTAATATATATATATATTTTTAAACTAATCTCTCTCTTTATATATATATATATATAAAACTAATCTCTCTTTCTTTCTTTCTTTCTTTCTTTCTTTCTTTCTTTCTTTCTTTCTTTCTTTATTGCTTGCTTGCTTGCTTGCTTCTGAAAATCTAACATATTGACAATCAAAAGAATGCCTTTGGGTGCCTGTTTAGAATACAGATTTTTAGAGTCTGAAACACTGTGGATTCAACTGATGGAACTTGGACCTGCCTTTTGCCACCTGAAAGAACTTGGGGAAGTGACATAGTTTTGCTAAACTTCTATTTGCTTATCTGTGAAGTAAAAATAAGAACACCTTTGAGATGTGGGGGACCCAAGGCTTATATGAACTAATGGAAAGACTGTAAGCATATTGAAGATCCAATTTAGCAGCAGTAGTAATTAGGAATGATGTTGCTGAATAGACAGTGACATTAGCAACTCTATAGGAATATTCTTGTTTTAGTAGCAGCAAATTAGTCAAGTCCTATTGTGCACAAAATAGCATGAAAACATGAAGTGCATGTTTTACAAATATTTTAGTTCTCTTCAATGAGGATGTATTTTAAAGCATTTGTTAGAGTTGGTTGAAGGTTTTTTACAACATAAGATTATAGCACATAGACTTGTCATCAGAGAATGAATGGCTTTTATGTATGATTTGTAATTTGTGGTTAAATGTTACAATGGACCCGACTGCATGTCCAGATCTTGTGCCTCAGTTTACCTCATACAGTTTCCCACCAGTTTGGAGTATGGTGCATCAATCCTTAAAGCCACATTACTATAGAAGAACAGAAGATGTGTGTGACTCTGTGTGTGTGCTGTGCATGTGGTATGTATGTATATGTGCATATATTTTCCTGGATCTGACCAATATGCTCTAAACTCTGGTGTGATTTGTGCTTTTACATCTGTACTCTTAGTGAAAGCCCAGGTCTCCCTTGTCCTTTGTCAGTTGTGGAAGTGTGGTGTTATGAATGTGACAGAAATGTTGCCTTCTGGTAATTCAAGAGGGAAACAGCAGGGCTGGGGTAACTACGTTCACTTCCCAGGAGGCCGTGTATGGCAAGAAAAGTCAGGTGCTGAGAACACAGGCTTTAGAAGAAGACATCCTGCGGTTCAGATCCGACGAGATGGCAGAGTCCTGTGACATGAGAAATTACATCCTCTGCTATGGAACCCCCAAATCTTCAGTGTAGTTTCTAAAAGCACCAGATGTCTGGCTTTAGCAGATTCTTTTGCGCCTGGAAATTGGCAGGGAACATACTGATACAGTAGGCTTGGCAGTGGGAAGGGAGATTTGGGGAAATCATGGAGAAGAGACTAAATTCAAATATATTTATATGGGAAGGGTAGGGGAATTGAGTTAGGTTTATTTAAATCTCAGAGCTTCTAAGAGGCATCTCAATTACCCTTTTTATAGCATTTTCACTTTATGTAGTGATTTCACATTCTGCCACAAAAATAAAGTGTGAGATCCGCAAGGCAGAGGTTTCATTTTTCTCATTGCTAATAAGTAAACTGAGGTTCATAAAGGGTAAAAGATTCATGCAAAACTATATAAGTGGCAAGTAGCACAGTCAGGTCTAACAGCAAAAGGATGGTAGTATTTTATGGATGTTATGCCTTCTGGTCTAAGCTACCCTTAGACCCATAAATTTCCTTAATAACCATGTCGACCCCCTGACTCCACTGGGTAAGAAAAACTGCATATCCAGCAGCATCTTTCTGTTTCTGCGGGCTGGTGCTTTTCTAATCCTTTTTTCAGTGTCCAGACTTCATACATGCATTCAATTTCAGATTGGTCCCTAACGCAAATGTGTCTAATGCCATATTTTATATCCCTATTTGCTTGGAATCCAAATTCCTGGCCATAAGGTTAACATAAAGTTCTGGGCTTCCAAGGTTTACACGCTACAATACTCATGTATAGAATCAATCTTTTTTGCATGCTGACACCCCAAGATTTCCCTTTGATGTTGCAATTTTGAATAAAGCATTCATGTAAGGAATTATGGAGGGGTAATTTTGTCTAAAGATGTGAAGGAGGTAAGGCAGAAGCTATGAGGAACATTTGAGCCAGAAGAAAGGGCAAGAGCAGATCTCTGAGTGACAAGTCTGAATCCTATAGTCTGGGAATAGTAAGAAGGTCAGCAGAGCTGGGGCAGAGTGTGAGAGAAGAGGTAGATGATTAGAGATGTATTGGGGGTGGACACCAGATTGTGGAGAGCTTTGTAAACTGTTAAAAGTATTTGGCTTTTACTTTAAGTGAGATGGAGAACTATTCTGAGCAAAGGAGGGAAATGAATGGACTTATTTTATAACAGAAGTCCCCTGGCTGCTTCATTGGGAATGAATTGAGAGCAAGAGTGGAAACAGAAAGACTATACTATTAAATAGAAGGTTATTGAAATAATCTAGTTGAGCTGGGATAATGGTTCCAAACAGGATGATAATAATGGAGGTGGTCATAAGTGGCAGATTCTAGATTTATTTTGAAAGTGGAGCTACTGCAAGATTTCTTATAGAATAAATGTGAAAGTCCAGAGACAAAGGAGACTTAAAGTTGATTCATTAGATTTTGGCTGAGGAAATGGAGGAAATTTCATGGAATAAGAAGGAATTTAATGGGAGAGCAGATTTAGGAGAGATAGAAGTTTAAACTTAAATTTGTTAAGTCTGAAATGCTTATTTACTTCTAAGCGGAGGCAGTTGATAGAAGGATCAGGCTCGAGACAGTCAGTCTTGAGATTTAAATTGATGTATAGATTATCTATAAGGCCCTGTGACTGGATGAAATAATGAAAAACGTGAGTCCAGATAGAAAAAAGAAAAAAATAAAAACCAACAGATCTAGAGAATGAGCTATGGGCCACTTTATCCTTTAAAGTTGGGGTCGCATTTCCTCTATAAGGGGGTGAGGAATTCAATAGACTGAAGTCTCAGAAAAGCTGTTGAAAATTATATAAAAACTTCAACCATTTAAAATCTCTGAAAATATCTTTAAGGATATGCAGCAAATGAAGAAACATTTATTCAGGAAAATATACTAAATAAGAGTCTGTGCTAGTTGAGCCAAATCTGCATTCTCCTTTCCCTATCCCAGCTCAGAAGGATGGGACGCATGCTCCAGACTAATACAGCCCTAAACCCAGGGTGCCCCTTCCCATACCTTCAAGTTGGAGAATTGCATTCTCTTTGTGTGTGGGTAGGATGTAAGCATTTTTCATCCTACCTACCGTTTGTTGATAAGGCTGAGTTCTGGGTAAGGGCAGCTGAGAGCTAGGGGTTTCTTCCATGCAGCACTTACTGTGGAATGAGCCTTTACCTTGGGAGTAACACAGCTAGAAAACTGAGGCCCTGATTTGCCTTTGCCAGAGCTCAGGGTGAGGGTATCATTCTGAGAGAGGCAAGCCAAAAAGATATGGGACTGATGGCCTTTCCCCCACTCACCAAATACTCAGTTCCTAACTTGGGGAATGCCACTCAGAGAGAAGCACAAAATCATTCTACTTCATGCTTTGCTCAGAAATTTTGCCCAGGGGGAGAAATAGGTCGTAGAACAGAGAGTTCCAACTCCTTGCCCAGATAAAATTGCTTTATTTGCAATGGACTACAGAGAAGTTCAAGTTCAAAGTCAATCTCAAAAAACATGGAAGTTGTTATAAAAGGCAATTGGGAGATTGATAGATTCATTGGAGTTATAGACTAAACTACAGATTGCTTGTTTGCCAGAGAGAAGTAGGGAAGAAAGAGGTAGGAAGAACCCTCTGAGGGTCAGAGAAAATCTCAAATACTGACTTTCAGAACAATTCTTTCAAAGGATGTGTTTGTTTTTTTCAGACTATGAGGAAATGTATACATTTTCTCTCTTATCTGATTTAATAAAACATAAAACAATATGCATATCATGTATTTTTTGGCCTACAACATGTAGAATATTTTCCAATAACTATGCAAATTTAAAGATATGGAATTATATAAAGTAATTATAACAATGTATTGCTGAGTTTTTAATATTTATAGAGGTAATATAAATAAGAACAATACTGTATAAAGGGGGAAAGGCAATAAAACTATGTGGAAGTAATAATTATACTGGGGGTACCAAAAATGTATATATAATTTGAGAGATCTTAATGTAAGTAAAATCCATCATTCCCAAAACCTGTATGAATTGCAAGTAAAATGAATGAGTGCAGTATGTCTCGGTCTCTTAAAATGTGTATTTATATATTTTTGGCACCCTCTGTACATATGGAATTAAGTTAGTATAAATCTGAAGATGTTTTTCTTAAGATGTATGTAATAAGCCCTAGAGAAGCACTAAAAATCTTAAAAATTTAATGAGGAAAACCACTAAAGAAATGAAAATGCTAGATTAGAAAATATTCACTTAATGCAAAAGAAAGCAGGAAATGAGAAACAGAGGAACAAAAGTGACATAAGACATATAGAGATAGAAAGTAAAATGGCAGACATAAATCCAACTACCTCAATAATATAATAAAGTGAATGAATTAAACAATTCAGTCAAAAGGCAAAGATTTTCAGAATGGATAAAGAATTCCAACTATATGACTGTCTACAGAAATAACACTTTAGATTCAAAGATACAAATAAATTGAAGGTCAAACAATGAAAGCTGATAAACCATGTGCACAGTAATGACAAGAAAGTTGGTGTGTCCATCAGACAACAGAGATTTAAAAATAGATATTTTGTTCCTAGAAATATAGAGGGATATTTTGTAGTGATAAAATGTTCAATTCATCAGAAAGAGATAACAATTATAAACATATATGCATCTAACGAGAGAGCACCAAAATACATGAAGGATAACCTAAAAGAAATAAAGGAAGAAATAGACATATCAAAAAAAAATAGTTGGAGACTTCAGTATCCCATTTTCAAAAATGGGTGGAATAAGAAGGAAGATTATCAGTTAGGAAATAGAAGACAACACCATAAAGCAATTAGATCTAACAGAAATCTATAGAAAACTTTACCCCAAAATAGCAAAATCTTCTTAAGAGCAGGATAGACCATATGCTGGGCCATAAAACAAATCTCAATACATTTAACAGTATATAAATAATATAAAGTGTCTTCCTCATATACAATGTTATAAAATTCAAAATAATTAAAGAAATAGACCACCACAGTGGCTCATGCCTGTAATCCTAGCACTGGGAGTCCAAGGCAGGAGGATTGCCTGAGATAAGGAGTTGGAGACCAACATGAGCAAGAGTGAGTTCCTGTCTCTGAAAAAAATAAAAAAATTATTCAGATGTGGTGACACATGCCTGTAACCCTAGGTACTCAGGAGGCTGAGGCAGGAGGATCACTTGAGTCCAGGACTGTGAGGTTGCAGTGAGCTATCATTATGCCACTACATTCTAGCCTAGGCAATGGAGCGAGACTCTCTCTCTCAAAAAAAAAAGTAATTAAAAGAAAGAAATTTCGTTCTTATATTTGAGAAACTCATAAATAAGTATTGTATGTCAATAAATTAGATGACCTGGGTGAAAAGAACAAACTCCTAAAAAAGTACTGAAACTGAGTAGAAGACATAGACAATCTGAATTAGAGATAAAATTAGAGAGAAAAACCCCCTACAACTGAAAAACAAAAAAGACAGATAACTTCATTAAAAAATAATCAAAGGGGGCAGTGCCTGTGGCTCAAAGGAGTAGGGTGCCAACCCCATGTGCCAGAGGTGGCAGGTTCAAACCCAGTCCTGGCCAAAAACTGCAAAAAAAAAAAAAAAAAAAAAAAAAAAGGACTTAAACAACCATTTCTCTAAAAAGATTTACAAATGGCCAAAAAGATTCTGAAAGATGTTTGACATCATTACTTACTATGGAAATGCAACTGAAATCCACATTGAAGTATCACTTCAATCCAATTAGATGCCTATGAGTCAAAAAACCCCCAAAACAGAAAGTAATAAATATTGGCGAAGTTGTGAAGAAATTAGAACCAACATACAGTACTGGTAGAAATGTAAAATGGTGCAGCCACTATGGCAACAGTTGGGTGAGTCTTTATAAAGTTAAACATGGAATTCATCTGTGCCCCAGTAGTCTTACTTAAGTGTATACCCCAAAGAACTGAAAACACGTGCTCAAACAAGTACATATACATGCATGTGTACAGCAGCGCTATTCACATAGCCAATGGTGGAAATAGCCCAAATATTCATGAACAGAAGAACAAAAAAATTGTGGTATATATGTAAAATAGAATATTATTCAGCCATAAAAAGAATGAAGGTCTGATACATATATCCAAGATGCAACATGGATGAGCCTTGAAAACCTTATGCTAAGTGAAAGTAACCAGACACAAAAAGGTTATATATGATTCCATTTATATGAAATATCCATAATATGTAAATCTACGAAGATACAATGCAGATTGGTGGTTGCCAGGGGCTGGAGGAAGGAGGGAATGGAGAGACATTGCTTAATGGGTGAGAGGTTCTAACATAGAATTATGGATGTTTTCAAACTAGATAGAGAGATGGTGGTTGTACAAGACTGTGAATGTTCTAAATGTCACTGAATTTATTCTTCTTAACAAAATTAAGGCATTTAATTTTATATTATATGAATTTCACCTCAATAAATTGTTTAAAAAAACAAATGCAAGGAAATTTCCAGTTTTAGATGACTTCACTGGTGAATTTTACCAAACATATAAAGAACAATTAATACCAATTCTTTTTTAAAAAATTTTTATTAAATCATAATTGTGTACATTAGTGCAATCATGGGGCACAATGTGCTGACTTCATATACAATCTGAAATATTTTCGTCAAACTGTTTAATATAACCTTTCAACATGGCATTTTCATAATCACTATATGTAGACATTGGTATTCTACATTTAGTAAGTTTCACCTGTACCCTTCTAAGATGCACCGTAGGTGTGATCCCACCAATCACCCTCCCTCCACCCATTCTCCTCCCCTCCCCTCCCTTGCCCTTTTCCCCATATTCTTGTGCTATAATTGGGTTTTAGCCTTCATATGAAAGCTATAAATTAGCTTCATATTAGGGCTGAGTACATTGGATAGTTTTTCTTCCATTCTTGAGATACTTTGCTAAGAAGAATACGTTCCAGCTCCAGCCATGTAAACATGAAAAAGGTAAAGTCTCCATCTTTCTTTAAAGCTGCATAATATTCCATGGTATACATGTACCACAATTTATTAATCCATTTGTGGATTGATGGGCACTTGGGCTTCTTTCACAACTTAGCAATTATGTATTGTGCTGAAATAAACATTCTGGTACAGATATTTTTATTATGATGTGATTTTTGGTCTTCTGGATATATACCTAGTAAAGGAATTATAGGATTGAATGGCAAGTCTATTTTTAGATCTCTAAGTATTCTCCAAACATCCTTCCAAAAGGAATGTATTAGTTTGCATTCCCACCAGCCATGTAGAAGTTAATACCAATTCTTTATCAACTATTCCAAAAGGTAGAAGAGGAGTGAACACTGTTAAATTGATTCCACAAAGATATCACAAAAAGGAAAACTATAGACCAATATCTCTTTATAAATATGGATGCAGAAATTCTCAACAATATACAAATCATTCCAGGAAACATTTCAGAAGAATTATGCACCCTGTCCAAATGGGATTTAGCCCAGGAATGGCAAGTTCATTTAATATACAAGAATCAATTAATATAATGTACCATACCAGCAGAATACAAAAAAAAAATATGATTTCACAGAGCTTGCGGAAAAACATTCAACAACTTTAAACACCCTTTCATGATCAAAATATTTGATGAACTAGGATTAGAAAGGAACCTCTTCAACTGGATAAAAGGCCTTTATAAAATACCCATCACTAATGTCATACTTAATGGTGAAAGGCTGAAATATTTCTCCCCAAGATCAGGAACAAGAAAATGATAACTGCTTTTGCAACATGTATTCAATATTTTACTAGAGGTTCTAAGCATACAAATGGCAAAGAAAATCAATGAATAAATAAAATAAAATAAAAGAAGAAGATAGAAAGATACCCAGATAGGAAAGGAGAAAGTTAAACTCTATTTTTAAAAAACATGACCTTGTATTTAAATAATTTTTAAGAATCCACTCATTTAGAACCAATAAATTAGTTCAACAAGGCTGCAGAATATAAGGTTAATATACACAAATTATAGTTCAAAACCCGTGCAATGAATAATTTGAAATTGAAATCAGAAAAACAATTTTACTTAAAATAGCATCAACAGAATAAAATAGTTGATAAATTTAGCAAAAGATATGTGAAAAATATTCTGAAAACTACAAAAATTAAAACCAAAACTTTTAGAATTTAAAGAAGACATAAATCAATGGAAAATCATTTCATATTCATGGATTATAAAAATATTATTAAGATGATAATTTAATAGGGAAAAGAGTAGTCTTTTATAGGAAAACTGGATATTTCCATTCAAAAGAGTAAAATCAGATCCTTACGTCACGTATAAAAATTAAGTCAAAGTAGATCAAAGATTTAAATATAAGAGCTAAAACTATAAAATTCTTAGAAGAAAATATAGGGACAAGTATGCACGACCTCTGATTTGTCAATGAATTTTTAGATATGACACCAAAGGCATGAGCAACTAAAGAAGAACAAGATAAATGAGTCTTCCTCAAAATTAAGAAATTCTATGCCATAAAAGATACAATCAAGAAAGTATAAAAACATGAATGGGAGAAAATATTTGCAAATTATAAATTCGACAACAAAATTGCATCTAGACAGCATAAAAATTCTTACAACTCAATAATAAAAAGGAAAACAACATAATTAAAAATGGACAATGGATCTGAATAGATATGTCTCAAAATAAGATTTACAAATGGTGCATAAACACATGAAAAGATGACATCATTAGTCATCAGGGAAATGGAAATCAAAACCACAATGAGATACATATTCACACTTATTAGGATGACTAAAATTAAGAAAGTCAGATAATTACAAGTGTCATAAAAATATAGATAAATTGGAACTTTTGCATGCTGCTGGTGGAAATGTCAAATGATGCAGTTACTTTGGAAAACAGTCTAGCAGTTTCTCAGATGGTTAAATATAGAGTTACTGTATGAACTCCAGAAATTTTACTCATAGGTACATACCCAAGAGAAAGGAAAACATATGCCCACATAAAATGTTTGTGGCCCCATCATTTGCAGTAGCCCAGAGGAGGAAACAATTTTAGAGTCACCAACTGATGAACAGATCAACAAAATATGGTATGTCCCTACAACAGGTTATTGTTTAGCCATGAAAAAGAATGTGGTCTTGATGGATGCTACACAGTGTTTTTCAAACTTTTTGATTTCACAGCACACTTAAACCTATAGTTAAATTTCCATGGCACATTTAAATTATGTTGCTCAAAAAAAAAAAAAAAAAAAAAAGAGCCAAAAAAGGAATTTACTTACTGTGCTTTTGAAAATAATTTAATTAATGACCTTTAAAAAATTTCACAGCACACCTTAGATCCCCTCATGGCACACTAGTGTGCCTCGGCCCACTGTTTGAAAATCACTGTGATACAAGATGAGCCTTGAAACCATTATGCTGAGTGAAAGAAGCCAGGCAAAAAGACGCATAGTACGTGATTCCACTTGTATGACGTGTCCAGAGTAGGAAAATCTGCAGAGACAGTAGATCAGTGGTTGCATAGGGATGGGGAAAAGAGGGTGTTAGGCAGGAAATAACTAAAGGGCATGGGATTTCCTTTTGGTTAATGAAAATACTCTAAATTTGATTGTGGTCATAATTGCACACATTTGTGAATATACTAAAAGTAATTGAATTTTACTCTATAAATGGGTGAATTACATAGTGTGTGAATTGTCTCAATAAAGCTCTTATACAAAAATAAAGTTTGTAGTGATGAGGAAGATCCAGCAAAGGACTTGAATAGAAGTGGCCAGTGAGGCAGGAGAGAATCCAGGAGGTTGATCTGACATGGGAACCTTCAGTTACGGAGTAAGGAGTATTTCCCTGGCTTTAGTGTCTATAACAATGAGGTCAAACACAATCCTCTTTTGTGTTTTGCTGTAAGAGAAAGAGAAAAAAGGGACAGAAGATGGAGGGAGAAGGAAATATGTGATTTTTCTCATCTAAATGCTTCTATTTCCTTGGTCTAGTAGTATGTGAGGTGTCAGTGGAGAAATATACAGACAGTTTCTCAGAAGTGGTGCCATCTGAGCCCATTCTTGCAGGTTGGGTGGGAGTTTTCCATCAATTAAGTGTGAAAAAATAGCATGAGCAGTGGTGAAAGGTAAGAAACATCATGACATTTGTGGGATTTAAAGGCAGCTTGGTGTTAACAAACTAAAGAGCAACTATAAAAGGCAGGAGTGAGAGAGACAGGGCAAGGTCAGAGAGGGCTGGGATTCCAGCATAAAGCGCACTTACTTTGGTTTTATTCTGCAAGTGATGTGGGGCAATCAAAGGGTTTCAAGTAGAGAGATCAAATAGACACAAAGCTCTGAAGGCTGTGAGTAGGCTGTGTCCACAGTGGGCAGAGCTGAGTTGGGGTGTGAGGTCAGCTATGGGGCTTTTCTGGGGTGTCCCAAACTAGGTCAGTAGGTCAGCAGATAAAAGAGAACAAACAAACAGAAGGGCAAAATCATTAAGATTTGGTGCTTGACAGAAAGTAGGTGATGATGGGGTAGATGAGAATGAGTTTGATGAAATTAGAAATAAGGTTTATGATCCCGAGGAACCCATGGAATGTCAAGCTGGGGGTACCAAGTGGGTAACTGAATAAAGGACTTAGAGGTAATGGTAGGGCTGGAAACTCAGTCTTAGGAGACATCAGTACATAGGCCGTTGTTAAAACAAAGAAAGTAGATCATATTACCGGGCAGAATGTTTGTAGAGGGAAGAGAAGTATATGGAGAACTTAATCCTAGTATTTCAAAAGTGGAAAGAAAAGAAAGAGCTCATGAATAATAATAAAGAATCATTAGTAAGAGATGAGGAACATCTAGTGAGGAAGATAATTAAAATATCAGTGAGTGAGCCACTGTACAATGCAGCAGAGTCCAGTTAGAACAGAACTGAAGAGTGTTCATGGCTTTGGCAATATTATGGCCTCTGGAGCTGTTTCTAAGAGTAGATATAGCGGAGTGGTGAGAGGAAAGGGAGATTGTTGTGGCCTGGCTAGGAAATGGGAGGTGAGCAGTGGGACAAGTGAAAGGCACTCTTTCTGAAACATTCTTGAAGAAAAGTAGAGTAGAAATAAAGCATAGCTAGAGGAAATGTTATCCTAGATCCAGGGGTGTTCATATTTTACTGTGGAAGGCAGCTGACCTCCAGGAGAACAGGTGGAGGGGTGGCCACGAGAACAAGCTACACCTTACCTTCCGTGCTGGGCTGAAGAATGGCCCCATAAAGATGCCTGTGTCTTCATCCCCCAAACCTGTGAATGTTACCTTATATAGTATGGCAAAAGGGACTTGGCAGATGTGATTAAATTAAGGATGTTGAAACAGATTATTCTAGATTATTTGGGCAGGCCTTAAATGTAATCACAGGTGTCTTCATAAGAGGGAAGCAAGATTTGGCTACAGAGGAAAGGGCAATGTGGCCACAGAAGCAGAGATTCTAGTGATGCAGCCCCAAGCAGGGATGCTGGCAGCCACCTGCAAGAAACTGGTCTCTCCTGGATCTTCCTGAAGGAGCTAGTTCTGCGCACACTTGGTTAGCCCAGTCAGACTCATTTTTACTGCCTGACCTCCAGAATTATAAGAGAAGAAACTTGTGTCATTTTAAGCCACTAAGTGGGGGATAATTCTCCAGCAATAAGAAGTTAATACATCTTCTGACATTGGAGGGGGAAATGATACAGAAATAATTTTAGGAGGTGGCAGGTAGGTATTTAAGATGTGTATACTTAACAGGCTCAACTTCCTTTTTGTACTTAGAGGCCGGGATATATTCTAGGGTTTGGGGGATTAGAGAAGATAGAGAAGTTGAAAGGAAAGGTCTTGGATGTAATGGTGGAGGCTACTAAACTAGCAGAAGAAAAATAATTGACCTGACCTTGATTCTCGGAGGTTGAATTGTGTGGAAGACAACACCTTTGCCATTGAGTGATAGAGAGGGGACACTGCTTCACAACTCAGGGATTTCCCCTGCTGTGCTCAGCCTTCCCAACAGAAGAGTAAAGAAGGTGACCAGGAGCTAACTCAGGTTTGGGATTTTGCTTGGTTGTGCGGATGCAGGAATGGGGTGGCGGAGAGACGAACAGTGACTCTTGTGACTCTCCTGACCCCACTTCCCACCACGAGGCACGCGGGGCCTGAAGAATGAGTAGCTTCCACTTTGCTGGGTGGCAGGGGACGAGGGGAGGCAGCTCCCGCAGGTGCTGCCAATCAGGTTTAAGGCAGGGAGTGGAAAACGAAGAGTGAGAGTTTGATGGAAAGAATGGGGTTAAAAGAAAACAACGTTCTGGGGAAGTGGTGGAAATGTGTGAGAGGGAGACCACTGAGGGCTGGGAGGAGGCAGGTTGCCTGATAGTGTGAAATGGTAGGGCCAGGGACCCAAAGGCCCTTGTGGGCAAACTCACACCACAGGGATGAGAGACAGCTGGGATTTGCTTGTTCCTATGGCTCCAAGGGGTTAGCTGGGGTGGAGCTTTAGGATGGGCAAAGGAGAGGTCTCCAGCAGGCAAGTCTGCAGTAGAGGCCTGGGCTCCAAGGAGTGGAGGAGTAATGTTTAAGTCCTGTGTGGCTGGAGGGTTTTGATTGTAGGATTCGAAGGGCCACTGTGTCTGCTTTCTTGAATGCCAGGTTGGCTCAAAGCTGACCGGGCTAGGTGGAGTGCAGGGTGGACCTGCATTCCCAGATGCTTTAGGGAGCCTTGATTCTACTGCGGGCCATGTTCTTTCCTCCTTACAGAGCCACGCTGTTGAAGTGGCTTGGTGTCTCCATGCCTTTGTGCATGTTGTTTGTTCGGGTCAGAGTGGGTCTTGTCTACCTCGTCTGCTGGTGAATTCATCTCCTGAAACGTAGCCCAGCTGCCATTTCCTCCAGGAGCTCCCATGATAGTTTCTACCCCCAGCTCTCCTTCCCCCTAGAGGGGTCCCACTCCCTCCTCTGCCCTCCCATGCTTTGCCATCCTCAGGTTGATTTAGGGAATCACAGGGCCTTCTCTCTCTTCCTTTTTGCCCCCTCTCTGGCTAGACCCTAAACTCATTGTGTCCACTCCGTATCCCCAACACTCTGGACAGAAGATTTGCAAATGAACTGAAATAAACATTGAGGGCTGGTTAAGTGAGGGGCAACCCTGATCACAGTACCAATTGGGGATGTGTACACACCTGCAAGCTTCAAGCTCTTTATAGCCTTTCTTGGTAGAACTATCTCCTTTCTCCAAAGCTAGTTCTTAAAAAATCTTTGTCCAAAGTATAAAAACATGGGTGCAGATTTGTTCAAGGCCAGCATTGTCTGACTGCTAGGACATTTCAATTATTGACTGGATCTCCTCATGTCCCTCTGCCCAGGCCAAGCCAGTGGCTTATTTACTTATTTCCTGTCTGTCCTTGGGCAGACTGCAGTCCATCCTTCTTCACATCACTCACCCTTCTGGATCCTACCACCTGTTTTCCTCAGCATGAAAGTGCTAAAGTTTGGAGAGAGGCCTTTTAAACTCTGCAAACCTCATGTTAAATCACATAGTTTCAGAAAACCCAGATGCAGTTTGAAATTACAGTTAAGATCCCATGGAAAATAAATGACATGAACAGCTGAAAACCCCACCCCCACCACCCTCATCTCTCCTCCCCCTGTCTTTTATGCAACCCACCCCCCTCCACCCACCTCTTCAGAACAAAATTTGTTCACTAGGGACATGAAACCAGAGCCTTGCACAAGAGTGGGGTGTTGATTTGGTCCATCCAGGGATGGCAGCTGCTCGAGGCGGGCAGGGTAGGGGTGGGGGATTGAGCAGAGGTCTCTGGAAGTCCTCAGGAGAATTGCTGTTGGAGGGTCCTTGGGGGCTGCCCCCTCCCGCTTTGCGCAATCTATCTTTAGAGAACTGCAAGTTCATTTCTCAGAAGGGCCCCAGAGCTGAGACGACTTCTAAACGGACAAACCACTTCCTGCAATCTTTAACTGAATTGGGGCTGGGGGGGGGTTGTGACCATTGGAGGGGGCCTCCATTCAGCCTTGTCCCCCCTGTGTCTTTCCACAGCCCAACCCTGGCTCTGGGTTGAAAGTGATGGAGTAAAGAGTAGGTCCTGGAGGACCAACGGGAACTTGCCAGCTAGAAGAGCAGCCTTGCTCCCAGGGGCTGGTCACTAAGGGGTCTGATACAGGGGTGGGCCCTGTCCTGATGCCCCATTTCATCCTGGACCTGCCTCCCCTTAATCTCTGACAGGCGATATAGGACAATCCTTTCCTGCTCCACGCACCCTCCCTAAGACAGGGCTAAGGAGGCTGTTTAAGAAAAGAACAACTTGAAGCCACTCGGATAGCTCAGGTCTTCTGGTATCAGCACCTAATTGGTTACCATAAGGTGAAGATCCCAAAAGGATTCTTCCAAGCAGCTTGGTGCCGTCCAGAGAGATGGACCTTCAGCACAAGTGGACCTGGATTCAAATTTTATCTCTGCTACTTAGTATCAAGTACCTAGAAGCCTTAGATAGGTGTCAACTTCTCTGCACCCCAGTCAAATGTAGTTAATAACAGTAACTGCCCCAGAGGATTGTAAGGAGGTTTGTGTGAGATAATATGTATACACAAAACTCATTTCAGGGCTGGAGATATGCAATATATGCAATATGCCACTTTTTATTCCCTTGAAAAAAGAAAAATAACAAAAGGTAACATGAGGAGTTCACTAAGTGCCAGACCTTAGCACTAAAATGCATCATCTCATTTGATCATCACGATGACCCTGTAAGGTCCGTGATTGTTGTTGGGGCTTTATGGCATCTTGAGGTGCAGTGGCCATCTCTTGGTGGAATTCTGGCTCTGTCCTTTCCCTCTATCCCGAGCTTCCCTTCATCACGCCTTTCTGGATGCTTCTTCCTCAGGTACCAGGGTCAACTCTCCTGTAGCTTCAGGAATTAAATTCCTACCTACTGCTACACTGTTCTTCCTTCCCTGTCCCCTTGGCTTTTACATTGCACACCTGCTGAAGCCTGACGTTGGCCAGGGCACTGGGGCTGAGCAGCTAAATCCCCGCTGGCATCTGGGAACAGAGCTGTCACATTCTGAAAAAAAGCACAGGATACGTTGTCATTTCTGAATTTCAGATAAATGACAAATATATTTTTAGTGTGTGTCTGCTCTAAGTATTACATTGAACATACTTTTGCTATTAAATTCTTTGATGATTTGAAATTCAAATTTAGCTGAGCCACCTCACTGGGAGAAGATACTTGGGTCTTGTGGTCTGCGGCAGCAGTGCTGGCCGTGGGTCGGTCGAACCCAGACCCTCTCTGTGACCTGTCAACAACTTTCCATTCTTAGGGGACTCACCTCACCTTTCTAGGCCTCAATGTTATCCTTTTCAAAAAGGGCATCTTTCCCAGCACTAAAGTTGAGTGATTAAACAGCCATCTGGTGTTGATTAGTACACGTTCATGTCAATAATTTCAGTGTATTTACTGAATGATCTGTGTTGAGTGGTAGAGATCGAGGTACTCCTGAGACATGACCTTGGCTTTGAGCTAATTGTAATCTGGTTGGGGGACTGCAGACAGTTGGGCAAGTGTGGAGTGTAGAGTGTGCACTCAGTGCTGGGAGAGGCACAGAGTGGGCCTGCTTGACTTTGCCTGATGTGGGCCAGGGGAAACTTCTTAAGGATGTGATGCTTAGGCTGGCTTTGAAGAGCAATATAATTGCATGACCACCTATTTTCTGTAAAACCCACTCTGTCCTTTTACATAACCAAACCTTCTATATTTTTAATTGTTAAATAGCTAGCATTCTCCTCCTTCAGCTTACTGACTGTTTCTGGTTGATTAGCATTCTGCACTTGAAAATATGCTACTTATTTGAGCCTCTGAGTATCATTATTCCCATTTTACACAGAAGGTTGAGGCTCAGAGAGGTTGAGGAACTTTCCTCCATAACATAGCTTGTAAGTGGTGGAGTAAGAATGGGACTTGTGGCTATGAACTCTATGAAGTCACTAAATTTTCCAGGCCATCCTCAAATCTATAGCTGAGAGGAAACAGAAGAATTGAGGTTTCGAAAACATAAACTGTAAATGGAAAAGGCAAATGGGTGTCGTCTCAGAGGCCAGAGCTGCATTTCCGAGCCAGCCTTAGCAGTTCAGCATTCCACAGACCACCTTTCTCCAGGACGGCAAGGTGGAGGCAGGCGCCGTGGCCTTTATTGTATAATGAAAGGTTATCTGATCACATTGGTTATTTGATCATAGAGCTCTCTGCTGCTTCACTTTGAGCCAAAACCCTGGAAATGCAGAAAATAGATCCAATTGCAAGCCTGACTTTTTCTATGCATCAAATGCTAATGGAGGAAGGAGCTAGAATTGCTTCTCAAAAACAATTCTCTCTGCAATTCAAAGTAAAGCCTGTCAGCTGAGGTGTAGAAGGGGCTACTGCCCAGAGAGCTGCCGGGGTTTCCAAAGGCAGGTGCTTGGCATCCATCTTCTACCAAGGGGGGCTGCTTGCATAATGTCATTGCTTTTATCTTTGTTTCATTCTCCTGTTCTCTCTCTTTCTGACACACACACACACACACACACACACACACACACACACCAGATGCAAACATGTATGCACACATTGATATTTGAAACACATCAAATTTGGAGAAATATATTTTTGACATGAACATGAAACAATCATGTCTCATGTATTACTCATCACTAATTAATGATATTTGTGGGCGAATCAACAATTTATTAGCTCATTCATTCACGGATGCACGAATTAGTTCATACAACAAATAAATGATGAGCACGTATTACATGTTAAATTCTATGTTATTTGCTGGAGGATGGGAGCTTGGGATGGGTGGAATCCAGATAGCTGGTATTAAACCCAACACATCTGTAGGGGCAGGAGCATGTCAGGACCTATGTCACTCCAGTCCGTACTCGGGTTTGCAGCGGGGCTCTGCCACTCCTTAGCTGTGTGTGCTTGGGGAATTTACTTAACCCTTTGAGTCTCAGTTTCTTCATTCGTGAACAAGTGCTAATGATAGCTATTTTATTAGTGTTGTATGACAACATCGTGACTCGTTGTACCTTAGCCTTCTACTCATTTTATAAATGGCAACTTTGGCGCAGAAAGGTTGTTTGCTGTGTTGCTCGAGATCACACAATTAGTGAATAGCAGAGCTGAGTGACAAACTCTGGTCTTCAATTTCTGAGTGTAATACTTTTTCTATTTCTTCTCGACCTTTTTTTTTTAGCTCAATTAATTCCTCCTTCTAAGCAATTCACAAAACATTTCTGTGTTTTAGCAGCATTATCTGTTATGAACAGACCCTCTGGAGTTTGTTTATTCTAAACTTTCAAGATGACAACCACTACCACGATAAAGTTAAACTTTATTTTTTCAAGGTAAGCACAGTCACTGTAGAACGTTAAGTCCATCAAGCCTCCTCCCCTGAGTGATAAATACAATTTGATACCAAACAGTCTCCAGACTTGAAGGGGGTGGGTAAAAGGTGAAGGTTTTTCTGTTTTTCTCAGCAATTCACCTTCTGAAACCATAATCTCCTGACATTCTAGTGAGGGAGTGGTGATTTTAACTACTGTCAGCTACGTGCAGGTAATCCTAGACAACTGGATCACTGCACTGAATGCATTTGTGTATACCCAGAAGATGGAGAAAGCAGCTGAAACTGACTGTGGACTCTGTTTAATTGGCCATGAAGGCCCATTCTCTTCCCCACTAACTGAAAAGTCTCTTTTGAGGAGGACCCGCACATTTATGAATGTGCTTCTTTATTAGCTTGAACCAGCCCTTAACATTGCATGGTGCATGAATATACATGTTGCACTGTAAATCTTTGCACTTGAAGGGCCTTCAGTGTCATTTTCTGGTCCAATACTCCAGCTGATATTTGGATCCATCTTCCTAAGATCCTATCAAGTATTTGAGCTGTTAGGGATTTCATTTTGGTTGCTGTTAACAGTGGCTGGTCTGGGCAAAACAGAAGCTGTCTCCGTGCCTCAGTTGACATTTAAAGTCTCCATTTAAAGAGATCTTGAAGTTT
Source organism: Perodicticus potto (assembly GCA_963574655.1). NCBI lineage: Eukaryota > Metazoa > Chordata > Mammalia > Primates > Lorisidae > Perodicticus > Perodicticus potto. The sequence goes on along the minus strand of CAUYRH010075726.1, from coordinate 9,952 downwards.
AAGGAAAAAAACCCAATGTTCATTTGTGTATCTAACACATGATTCATTCTTATATGGTAATACTCACATATGTAGTAAAATATCACAGTGAGCCTGAAGTCCTCTTTGGGCTGTCGCCTCCAAACCCCTGAACTTTTCTCAGAGGAAATCAGTATTAACATCTTGTTAGAGCATTACCTATGACCTATATATATGTGATGGGGTACCTTAGTATGTGTATGTTTTAACATGAATTAAATCATTTCATTTCTCATTATTATATTGCTCAGACTTGTCTTTGAAATTACATGGAGATCCACCTAGTGCTTTATAACTTATCCTTAGTATTCATTAACGGAGATGTGTCATAGTCTATTTCACTGTTCCTCTCTTGGTAAATATTTATACCATCTTTTATCTTTTACTGTAAAAAATCTTGTATAGTAGGTAGGCTCTATGTGCAAACAAATGTACATGTATTTCCCATGTGTACAAGATGAAAGGCGGAATTCTTACGCCTTGCTTCTGCTGGCGAACTCCAGGGATAGAAAATTCGCTGGTCCCTGAAGCAGCCCCTGTCCTCCCCTTGGAAATGTGTTGTTTCCAGAGTGAGGTGAGAGGCTTGAACCTTGTGACAGATCAAACTGCCTAGCACAGGTCTAGTTAACTTTTCCCTTTGCATCTGATGGCAGCTTCCACTGAGGGGAAGGAGCGGAGAATAATGGTTTCCTGAGAAACTAAGAAAACAGCTTCAGGCAGGTCAGATCCCAACAGGAAAACTGAGAGTCTGCATTTTTGACTTAAAGTGACATATGTCACTGTGGAAAAGTGCCTCTGCTGGCTTTCCATTGTCCCCCAGCCATGGTTTTGGGGAGGATGACCCAGAAGCACAGAATCTCACCTATATAGTTATATAGGGTGCCAGGGAATTTAGCAGCCAGTCTTTGCAGCCACTGAATTTCAAGGATGGAGATTCTGAGGCTTTCCGAGGAGAGGCTTTCTGACTTTGGATGAGCAACTGACTCATTGACTGTCAATGTACCTATTTCAAATCACCTGTTAGAGGGTGTGACGATCCCTGCTCTGCTTGGCTATAGAGGTAGTTGAGGGGATGAAATGAGATAATAAAGGCGAAGTCTTAAGTATGGCTTAGGGGGCACAATTGTGGCATAGTGTTTTAAAATGTGTGCTCTGGAAGCTGAATTGATTTCAAACCCTTTTGAGGCTGAATTCCGTGCAGGGCCAATAGAGCATTTCCACCTCTGGGCAGAAGGGGGCACTCTTGCACTTTCCCAAGATAGTCTTAACCGGATGAAGAGAGGAGACACATTTTTGTCTCTTTTGTCCAGTTTAGTCCTTGGGTCACTGGTCCTTGCGGTGGTGGTAGGTTACATTGTGCCCATTCCCTGGGACTGGCCATTTCATGACTCCCCAGAATGGAAAGGGTCCTTGCCTGGGTTGATTTAGCCAGTTTCTTCCCGGACAGATAGGTGCTGACCCAAATGGCCCAAATGATGTATGAAGAGTCAGTCTCGTGCAACAGCCAGCCATCAGACCGCGCGGATGGCACTAGAGGCCAACGTGCCGCCGGATTTCTGCAGGATCTATCTGCTGTGGCACGACACACCGCAGCCGAGGTAGCCTGCTACCTTCTAGTCGTAATGCAAGAGGCAATGAGGACTGCAGGTTCCAGGAGATAAAATTTTAAGGCCCCAGCTGGCTCAGCAATGATAGCTAGTTCGAACAACACTGCTTAGTTATGGGAAACCATCACTGAGGGAATGAGCCCATTTAGCATCATCTGACGTCTTGTCAGAAGCCCCGGAGACAGGGATGAAAAATGGGTAAAGCGCTTTTGGCATCTGGGTTTCCAGGAAGCCACACCTGACCCCTCTGTTATGCTTTGTGCTGGTTCTAGCCCAGTTAAAGGTGTTGGCATTGTAACTCTTTATTGCTATTGCTTTTAAACATTTTTTTCACCAAAATTTTAGACATTAAAGAATTGAGAGACTAGTACAAGGAATTACCCCAATGTTAATAATTTACCAACATTGTTTAATTTAATATATTTGCACCATATATTCCATATGCCATGTTTTTTATATAATACCCTATCTTTTCAGGTAATGCCATATGTTCTTTTTTTGGAATAATTTGAGAGTAAGGTACAGACATGATGCTCTTAATTCATAAATACTTCTGTGTGTACTTTCTGAAAATAAAGGTATTTGCTTATACAGCCACCACTGTTAATCATCAAAACTAGGAACTTAGCACAAATCTATTACCTAATCTATAGCCCTCACTTGAATTTACCAATTGTCCCAATTGCTATATGCTATTACAGCAAAGGAAAACACTGGATTATGCATTGCATTTCTTTTTGTATCTTTTGTCTTCTTTAATCTGGAATAGTTTTCTGTTTTTAATGGCAATGACATTTTAGAAAAGTACAGGGGAGGTTTTTTACAAATTGTTCCTCAGTCTGAGTTTCTCCAATATATCCTTATGATTAGATTCAGACCATGTATTTTCAGCTGGAACGTCATAGAAATGATGTGATGTCCTTCTCCTTGCACTGTCAGGAGGCACGTGATGTCAACTCCTCTCATTACTGGTGATGTTGACTTTATTTGATTAAGCTGGTGTCTGCCATTTATAGTAAAGGCTACTGTAAAGACTTGTTCAAGATTTTCCCTTTGTAATTAATGAGCACCTTGTCAGAGGATGCTTTATAATGTAAACATTCTGTTACTCCTCACACTTTCAGCCACAAGTTGTGTCATCTGTGGATGGTTCTTGCTTGAATCGATTATTATTATGGCGGTTGCCAAATGGTTGTTTTCTATTTCCATCATCCTTTTGATATTTGTTAGTTTGCTTTTTTGCTCTAAGAAAAAGAGTTCCCTTCCTCCACATTTATTTACTTAAAAGCCCTCTCTGCAATGGTTTGAAACCTTGAGCACATGTAATATGAGATGGTAATCAGGTGCTAAAATTGTGCTTTCTAGTTTATAAAGAATGTTAACGTTCATTTTTCTCATTTGTTCTTCACAGACTATGTGGAAGTTGGTGGGATCCTTCCATTAACATGAGAAAATTGAGGCTTAAAAAAGTTCCCTTAATCATCACTTGCATTATGCTGACTGATTGGGACTTGATTTTGTGAACTTCCTAAGAGCAGGGCAGGTGTGTTAGTTACATTTAGATCTCTTAAACACTCAGCCCAGCAGGTGTTCAGTAGGGGTTAGTGATATGAATGACTGAGTAGGAAAGCATTCTGATCCCCTAAATCCCTCTGTTACCTTCTTGATTTACAGAGCTCTTTTCTTTCCCTGTTATAGCAAAGCCTAATGTTGGGAGTTCCCCAGGGAAAGGGAGAAAACTGTAATGCACTAAGATCTAGAACTTTGCTAAGGAGAGTGAGAATGGGCAAATAATAGCAGCCTGGGTCTCTGTGTGTCCAAGATGGGGGGATGGCAGCATTTACCAAATGGAAAGGTCACAGAGAATGGTAGGTACTTCCAAGTCATAGGCACAGGCTTTTCTAATAACCCCAGTGAGGGAGTGTGGCAGGCAATGTCCAATGTCCAAGTGTCGCTATGCAGGGTGAGCAGGATTCTAGCAGCTTCCAGGGAAACTTTTCTGGAACCTGGTAGCTTTATGGCTTCCATGAACTCTGGAAAATATTGGGGGTTGCTTCTTTAAGGCTTTAGCTCAAGATGCAGCTCAATGTGAGATACTGATTGGGTAAGAATAAAAGTTAAATTAAAAATGATTCTAAAACATAATCAAGGACCTGATCTCAGACTGTTATGCAGGCTGGGCCAGACGCTTATGATGTGAAGAAGGCCTGGCCTATGTAAACTCAATTCCCGAGAGGGTTTTATTTTTAGGTTCATACATTTTAGGGGGGGTGACTGATCTTTGACTGAAGACCCTACTGTCTCCCTTTGTCTAGGACTCAGTTTTCTACATTTTATATAGAGGATATTAGATCAAATGAGGGCTTGACAACTTTAGAGCTATAATAAGTGAAATGGGCCAGAAATAAATAATAGTGAGTGGCAGGAGTTGGCATGAAATGGAGACCATCTGCCCAGTCTATGGGGAAAGCTGCTATTCAGCTCTAGCCATGTTGGAATACAGGCGTGGTGTTGCCGGATATTTATATTTTTAAAGAGGAGCAAGAAACACAACTTTTTCCCTATATGTGTGAGATATCCCAATTTATAAATGTTGGCACTACATGATTTTATTTTTTACAATGCTGTACAGTTCTAACAAAATACAACTACTAGTTACAGTTGAAGCTAACTAAATGACTTTTTGCTCTAAAATACAAAGGCCAATATTTCTCATCAGGTAGACTTCCAAGTATAGTTTCACCTTCTTGCTATGATTTGTTGAGATTTGGGGGTGGGCAAGGTCAGAGTGATGTTTGTCCTTGGAATCCTTTCAATATGTCCTTCTTTCCCAGGGTTCATGACTTCAGAGCAACAAACTTCTTTCCTCACTCAGAGGCTGGTAGCCCTGTTCAAAATGAACTGATAGACTTAGGAGAATTCCCCTAGCCCAATTAATGAAATAAAAGTCTGTGGACTGTGTCTGTCAGGATCTTTAACAAGAGATTGCATTCCATCAGGCAGCATGGGTGGCTGGCTCTGGAAGTTGCAGCATGAGTTAATGGCATTAGGGTCCATCCAGAGTAGCCACTTAGCTTTGCCGTGCCTGGAGGGTGTAGATTACCTCTTTGCTCACAAGGAAGATTGAAGAAGGGAGAGGGGAGTGACTTAAGGTAAAGACATTCCTTTCTCAGGAAAAGAAACTCCAAGTTGCTACCTCAACTCTTGATGAGTCCGTTGAATGATTTCAATTATGTTAAACATAGAAGCTGCTGCCCTCCCTGTGCACCCCCATCCAGATCACGAGGATGGGTGGATCTGTGGGTCATCAGATTTGATCCAGAAGCTAAACAGGGGCTCTAGTGCCGACCTTTGTGAGAGGTTTGAAGGATCTTTCTGTGTCTGTTCTCACCCCAAAGTGAGTGCCAGGGTAAATGATCTGATTCTATCACTCTTTTGCTAAGCAGAGTAATGGCTGACATTTTATTCACTCTAATAACTTGAAGTCCTTACAATTGCTTGCACTCCCCCTCTTATCTGACCCCGCTATGCCTGCACACCACAGACATCATCTCCTACTATTTTCTTTCTTGCTCAATGAGCTCTTCCCACCCTGACAATTATACCAGGGACACGCCTGCCTTAGGCCTTCACTGTTCCTCCAGACAGTCACATAACTGACGCCCTCATCTCCTTCAAGTCTTTGCCCAGATGTCATCTTCTCTAGGCCTTCCTTGTTCCCTGTTAAAAATGAACCCCCCCCCAACCACTTGTCTCTGCTCTGCTTTTCTTGATTTAATTTATTACCTTCTAACATACTATGTAATTGACTTATTTATTATGGTTAGCTCTTTCTCCCTCCACTAGAATGTGAGTCCAGCAGGGTAGAATGCTTCATTTTGTTTACTGATACATTCCAATACCTAGAATAGTGAACACTCAATAAATTCTTGTTGAATGAATGAATGGATCTCATTTTCTTGCCCATTGGGGCGTTGCTATGAGGCAGGCGCCAATACTAACATACAAACAAGAGATTCCTGCCCTGTTTCTCAGGGGAGGGCAGTTCTCAGGGGTGAAGTGCCCATTCACCTTTTGATGGGAAACCACCCCTAAGGAAGGAGGTTATGTAACTCTGAAGCTTTTCCTAATCAGTTGTACCCTGGAAGGGTGAGGCAACCTGACTGGTCAGAAGAGTGTCTCCCACCTACATTTCTCCAGTTTCCTGTTCTAGGAATGATTAGCCACAGCAGCCAGAGAGAAACCAACGGAAAAACAAGTTTCCTCCAATCTCCCTCTGCACCTTGAGCATTGAGGTTTATGAAGATTACGGTAAAGCTTATCCAAGAGAACTGTGACCACTGCCATGCCACGGCTCTTTCCCCTGGAGGGTAGTGATGCAAGGACTAGAGCCGAAAGGAGGGCACTGGGGTATCCGGAGTGGGGGGCCTCAAAAGAAAAAAATGCATCTTGAGAAAATATGAGTTGCTCTGAAAGATCCAACCTAGTGGCTTCCTGAAAACGAACCACATTTTGTTGGTTTCCCAGCCCCTAACTCTCCTTCTCCTTTCCAGCTCTCTTCTTCTGCTCTCCAAAACCCCCATTAGAAAAAAACAATTGTTTTGTTTCCAGACTAGGTTCTGTTGCAAGGAGATAGTCTTGGGGGCCAGGATTCAAAGGCAGATGTGCATTTGGAATCATGAGCCTATGGATGTTCCATGTTCCACATCTGCTTGGGACATGAAACAGCTGTGTTTGAGAGGCCCACTGGAGTAGAGGGTGTGGCAGGATTTCAAGTGAAAGGAAAATTTGGTGTTCATAGGGGTGGTTTAGGGGCTGACAATAGCTGGTGCTTTAATATGCTTGCTAGTTGGCTGATCAGGAACAGGGCAATTTGTAGGAGAGGATTCACCAGTTAAAGAAGCAGAAGAGATGAGCTGACTTCCTTGTGTTTTCTTCGTTTTAAATTTTCAGCTAAGTTCTGATCAGAAGAATCTTTAGTTTCTTTTTAATCAGGAGAGTTGAATCTGTAGGTCCCTGTCATTGTAACTCAGGGATAGATGATTCTGTAACATAAAAATTTTCTTGGTATTGTTTTAAATTTCCTAACATTTTTATTATTAATTCCAGCTCTTTTATTGTATCTCACTTTTGTGTTTTTTGAGATGAAGCCTTACCCTGTTGCTGAGGCTGGAGTGCAGTGGTGCGATCATAGCTCATCGCAGCCTTGAGCTCCTGGGTTCAAGTGATCCTTTGGCCTCAGCTTCCAGGCCTGGCTAGTTTTTGCTTTTTTTTTTCTTTTAGAGATGGGAGTCTTGCTCTGTTGCCCAGGCTGGTGTTGAGCTCCTGGCCTCAAGCAATCCTACTGCTTCAGTCTTCTGAATTTCTAGGATTGCAGGTGTGAGCCATTGTATCTGGCTATGAAATCTTCGTTTTTAAAGAAAGGATATTACTTTCTATGTTATAATCTTTTAAATTTGCATGTTGTGATATTAAATTTGACTTATATTTAATATAATATATTTAACAATATTAATCTCATAGTATCTTATAAATATATAGTATTAAATAAAATATATTTAACACTAGGTGGATACAGAGCCATTCTTTTAAAAAATTAAAAAATTATCTTCCTGTTCAATAGCACAATAAAATCACATTGCGGATTCAGTTAGCAGAAGTGTCTTGAGCAAGCAATATTAAAAAATAGGGTAAATATTAAATAGTCCAAGAGACTAGAGACGAGATGTGGTAAGATTTTGGAAAGCTATACAAATTAGTTTATAAGCAAGCCTTTTAGTGAACAGCAAGAGGCTTAGTGAACAATGTATTTTATTTTATAAAACAACATGAGAAAAGTATACAAATTATGAAAGTAATGCTTGACAAATTTTCAAAAATAAACACACCTGGTCCCTTGTACCTAGCTCAAGAAATAGCATGTGACCAAAGTTCCAAAAGGTTCTCCATGCTTGTTTCCCACCACTCGCTCAACCTGACTTTTAATTCTGCTTGTTTTGAACTTCACGTAAATGGAGTCAGAGGACACATCCTCCTTTGCCTCTAGCTGCATTTGCTCTGCACTGTGTTTCTGATGTTTGCCATGTGATGCGTGTAGCGGTGGTTTATCCACACTCTTGGTATGTATTATTTTGTCATATGAGTATACATTGTATTTATCTATTTCACTGCTGAAGACATTTAAACTGTTTGCAATTTTTCACAGTTATTATTACGGACACACTTGTTTATATCCTTTGGGAATTCTTGTACCCACTCCTGGTCAGTATATAGTTTGGTTTTATCCTTCAGAGTGAACATCCTGTGTTCAGCTTCGAGAGATACCGCCAAAAGCTTATCTAAAGTTGGAGCAACTTATATTTCTACAAGCAGGGCAGGAATGTTCTTAGGGCTCCACATTCTCATGGATGCTGGATGGCATTGGCCATATTTTAATTTTAGACATTCTAGTGGGCATGTAGTGGTATCATGTTGTAAATTGAATGTCCATTACCCTGCTGTTTTGTGAGTGTGAATACCTTTTCCTTACTGGCCACTCTACTTGGGTGTTTTTCTGTGTGGAGTGCCATTTAATATTTTTCTCAAGTTTTTCTGCTGTTTATCTTTTGCTTATTGATTGAGGAGATTATGCATATTAGCTGGAGTTAAGTCCTTTGTCAGACACAAGATTTCCAAGTATCTTATTCCATGCCGTGGCTTGTCCCTTGTAATCATCATGGTTTCTTCTGATGTGAGGATTTTAAATTTTAATTTGTTGATCTTAAAAAAAAATCTTTGTGAAAAGATCTTCAAATACGAGCTCAATTTCTTTAATAAACGTAGCATTGTTTAGATTTTCTATTTCATTTGTGCTTTTCTTGGTAATTGATTTATTATGCCTAAACTGTAAAATTTGTTATCAGAAAACTTTTATATTTTATCTGAGTTGTTTTGTAATTTAATATCTCTAGATATGAAACATTTATATTTTAATTCCTTATGTTGGTAAGTTGTTTTGTTTCTCTTTTTCTCTTTCTGTTTCTTATTAATATTTTGATGAATTAATCCATATAAATTGTCGTTTCAAAGAGTCAACTTTTGAACTCACTGATTCTCCTATTCCATGCTTGGGTTTTACTTTACTAATTTCTGCTGCTCTCCTAATTATTTGCTTCCTTAGCTTTTATTTTCTTTGGGCTTATGAGTTTTCAGCTCTTTTCTAATATATTTGCAACTTTAGCCAAATATCACAATTTTATATATATATATATTTTATATACATATTATGTGTCTAGTTTTATTTTTAATTGACACATAATGACTGACATATTTATGGGGTGCAATGTAATGTTTTCATACATGTTTACATTGTATAATGATCAAACCAAGGCACTTAGCATATCCATAACCTCATTTATCATATTTATTATTTTGTTGTGAGTAAAATATGTTTTTAATACCACTCAGTTAACACATTTTCTAATATCAATTTTGATTTATCACTAAACCATGTGTTATTTAAAAGACTATTGCTTAATATTCAAACACTGGAGGATTTTCTAGTTGTCTATTAATTTTTTATTTGTAATGTATCTCATAATAAAACATATTTTACTTACATTGTGCTACAACATATGATTGACTTTGGCAAATATTTTTTGTGTACTTTAAAGGAATGTTATTGTTGTATTCAGTGTTCCATAAATTAGAATTAGGTCAGTGTATTCTTTTGGTCCTTAATATTTTTTTACTTTCTTTTTTTGCCTTCTTTTTCCATCAACTTCAGAGAGGTGTATTAAATTTTTCTAGCATGGTTGTAGTTGTGTCTACTTCTCTTAATCGTTCTATCAATTTTTGCTTTATAGATTCTGAAACTGTTATTAAGTGCATACACATCTAGAATGGCCACATTTTTCCTAGTGGATTGATCTTTCAAATCATTACAAATATCTCTTTTGTGTCTAAAATGGATTCTTGCCTAAAAGAGTGTTTAATTTAACATTAGTATAGCTATGACAACTGTTTTCTAGTTAGTTCTCTATGTAGATTGTTTTCCTCAATCCTTTTTAAAATTTTCAATACTTTTTCTTCCCCTGTGCTTCAATAGGGAGATTTTCTACTGTCATGTCTCCCAGGTGACCAAAATATTTCTATTTGTCACAATATTTTAGTTATTGTGGTTTTTTTTAGTTCTAGAATTTTCTTTCATTTTTTTTTATTGAATCATAGCTGTGTACAATAATTCAATCATGGGGTACAGTGTGCGGGCTTCAGATACAATCGGAGATATTTTCATCAACCTGATTGCGATAACATTCAAGAGACTTTCTCATTACTATGTGAGAACA
>CAUYRH010075725.1:0-26225 GCA_963574655.1 Perodicticus potto | reverse complement strand
GAATACAAATGTCTTCATATAATAACTGAGAAAATGCCAGGAAGGCTATATTAATCAGTTTGATGAAAATAGTTAAGATTGTATATGAAACCAGCACATTGTACCCCTTGATTGCACTATTGTACACAGCTATGATTTAATAATAAAGACAATAAAATTAATTAAAAAAAAACCTTTTGATCAAATCCCAACTTCCACAGTGATGAAAGAATTAAAAATGTCCTCTGGACTTTCAAAAAACTTGACAAGCAAAATATTACAAGGCTTATAAATACTCTCAATTAATGTGAATGACTTAAATTGTGCTCTTATGAGGCACAGATTGGTTGACTAGATACAAAAAGTTAGGCCAGATATCTGCTTCATACAAGAATCTCATCTTACCTTATAAGATAAATATAGACTCAGGGTGAAGGGATGGTCATCTATAACTCAGGCAAATGGAAATTAAAAAAAAAAAAAAACAGGTGTTGCAATTTTATTTGCAGATACAATAGGCTTTAAACCAACAAAAGTAAGGAAAAATAAGGACGATTACTTCATATTTGTTAAGGGCAATACTCAACATGATGAGATTTCAATTATTAATATTTATGCACCCAACCCGAATGCTCCTCAGTTTATAAGAGAGACTCTAACTGGCATAAGCAACTTGATTTCCTCCAGCATTATAATAGTCAGAGATTTTGGGTAGATCTTCCAATAAGAAACTAAGAAAAGAAATTTCAGACTTAAAATTTACCATTCAACATTTGCATTTAACAGACATCTACAGAACATTTCATCCTAACAAAACTAAATACACATTCTTCTTATCAGCCCATGGAATATTCTCCAAAATTGATCACATCTTAGGTCACAATTCTAACCTCAGCAAATTAAAAAAAATAGAAATTATTTCTTGTATCTTCTCAGACCATCATGGATTAAAGGTCAAACTCAGTAACAACAGGAATCTGCAAACTCACACAAAGACATGGAAACTAAATAATCTTATGCTAAATGATAGGTGGGTCATAGATGAAATTAATAAAGAAATTAACAAATTATCGCAACAAAATGATAATGTAAACACAAACTATGAGAACCTGTGGGATACGGCAAAGGCATTCCTAAGAGGGAAATTTATAGCTTTGAAAGCCTTCCTGAAGAGAATGGAAAGAGAAGAAATCAACAACTTAATGGGACATCTCAAGCAACTGGAAAAGGAAGAACCTTCCAAGCCCAAACCCAGCACAAGAAAAGAAATAACCGTAATTAGAGCAGAATTAAGTGAAATTAAAAATAAAAGAATTATACAAGAGATCAATGAGTCAAAAAGTTGTTTTCTTTAAAAAAGTCAATAAAATAGATAAACTGTTGGCTAACCAGAAACTATAGAGTAAAATCTCTAATTTCATCAATCAGAAATGACAGAAACGAGATAACCACAGACTCCTCAGAAATTCAAAAAATTCTTAATGAATATTACAATAAATTCCATTCTCAGAAATATGAAAATCTATAGGAAATTGACAAATACTTGGAAGCATGCCACCTTGCTAGACTTAGCCATGAAGAAGTGAAAATGTTGAACAAGCCTGTATCAAGTTCTGAAATAGCATCAATTATTCCCCAAAAAGATAAGTGCAGGATCAGATGGCGTCACATCAGAATTCTACCAAACCTTCAGAGAGGAACTAGTACCTATATTACTTAACCTTTTACAAAACATAGAAAAAGAAGGAATGCTTCCCAACACATTCTATGAAGCAAACATCACCCTTATCCCCAAACCAGGAAAAGACACAACAAGAAAAGAAAATTATAGACCAGTACCTCTAATGAATATTGATGCAAAAATATTCAATAAGATCCTAGCAAACAGAATCCAGAAATACATCAAACATATTACACACCAGGACCAAGTGGATTTTATCCCAGGGTGTCAAGGCTGGTTCAATATATGTATATCTATATCTATAAATATAATACATCACAAAATATTGAAAAATAAAGACCATATGATTCTCTCAATTGATGCAGAACAAGCTTGTCATACTATTCAGCAACTGGTCATGATCAGAACACTTAAGAAAATAGGTATAGAAGAGAAATTGTGTAAACTGATACAGGCCATCTATAGCAAACCCACAGCCAATATCGTATCAAATGGAGTAAAATTGAAAACATTTCCACTCAGATCAGGAACCAGGAGGGTGGCCTACTGTCTCCTCTTCTTTTTAACATTGTAATGGAGGTCTTATCTATTGTAATCAGGCAAGAGAATGCGATCAAGAGTATCCATACAGGATCAGAGGAGATCAAACTTTCACTCTTCGCAGATGATATGATTCTATACCTGGAAAACCCCAGGTACTCAACTACAAAACTCTTAGAAGTGATCAAGGAATATAGTAGAGTCATGAGATACAAAATTAATACTCACAATTCAGCAATTCAGTAGCATTCATATATGCCAACAATTGTCAAGCTGAAAAAACAGTCAAGGACTCTATTTCCTTTACAGTAGTGCCAAAGAAAATGAAATATCTGGGAGTGTAGCTAAGAAATGACGTGAAAGAGGTCTATAAAGACAACTATGAAACTCTGAGAAAAGAAATAGTTGAAGAAGTCAACAAATGGAAAAATATACCATGCTCATGGCTGGGAAGAATCAACATTGCTAAAATGTACATAATACACAAAGCAATCTACAGATTTAATGCAATCCCTATTAAAGCACTTCTGTCACACTTTGAAGATATGTAAAACCTAGTACTTCATTTTATATGGAAACAGAAAAAACCTTGAAAACCTAAGACATTACTCAGAAATAAAAACAAATAAGGTATAATCACACTACCAGACTTCAGACTGTACTATAAATCTATAGTTATCAAAGCAGCATGGTACTGGCACTAAAATAGAGAGGTAGATGTATGGAACAGAATTGACAACCAAGAGATGAAACAAGACACTTATTGTCATTTGATCTTTGATAAGCCTACCAAAAATATAAATTGTGAGGAAGATTCCTATTTAACAAATGATGCTGGGTGAATTGGCTGGCGTCTTGTAGAAGACTGATACTGGACCTACATCTTTCACCCCTAAGAAAAATTGACTGTCACTGGATAATAGACTTAAGCTTAGGATATGAAACTGTAAAGATTCTTAGAGAGCGTGCAGGGGAAACACTTGAAGAAATTGGCCTGGGAGAAAAATTTATGAGGACCCCAGGGCAATTGAAGCAATACCAAAAACACATTACTGGGATCCAATCTAACTAAAAAGCTTCTGCACAGCCAAGAACACAGTAAATAAAGCAAGTAGATGGCCCTAAGAATGGGAGATAATATTTGCAGATTACGTTTCTAACAAAGGTCTGATAACCAGAATCCATAGAGAACTCAAACTTATTCATAAGAAAAAAACAAGTGATCCCATTTCACTGTGGGCAAGAGAGTTGAACAGAAGCTTCTCTGAAGAAGACAGATTCACGAAAAAATGCTCATCGTCTTTAATCATTAGAGAAATGCAAATCAAAACCACTTTGAGGTACCATCTAACTCCAGTAAGAGTAGCCCACATAACAAAATCCCAAAACTATAGACGTTGGCATATATGTAGAGAAAAGGGAACCCTTTGCACTGCTGGTGGAAATGGAAGCTAATACTTTCCTTTTGGAAAGAAGTTTGGTGAACACTCAGGGATCCAAAAATAAACCTGCCATTTGATCCTGCAATTCCTCTATTTGGAGTATATCCAAAAGACCAAAAATCTCTTTGCAACAAAAATATTTACACCAGATTATACATTGCAGCTCAATTCATATTTGCCAAGTCATGAAAGAATCCCAAGTGCCCGTCGACCCATGAATGGGTTAATAAAATGTGGGTATATGTATACCAGGGAGTAATATGCAGCCTTAAAAAAATTAGGCTTTACCTCTTATTTTTACATGGATGGGAGTTGGAACATAGTCTCCTAAGTAAAGTATGTCAAGAATGGAAGAAAATGTATCCGATGTACTCAGTAATTTTATGAAACCAATTTATATTTACTCTTATTTTCTTATGTAAGATAGATCACAACTATAGCCCAGGATGAAGGGGAGAAATGGAGTGGGAAGGGAGGGGAAGGGGAAGGTTTGATAGAGGGAGGGTAAACATTGGGACCACACCTATGGAGAATATTGCAAGGGTACAAGTCAAATCTATCAAATATGGAACATAAATGTGTTAACACAATAATCAAGTAAATGAGGTAAAAGCTGTATTAATTAGTTTGATGTAAGTACTCCAAATTGCATAAAAAATCAACACATTGCACCCCACAAATGTATAAATGTGTTCATGATCTATGTGTATATGACTTAATAAAAGGAACAAAATTGATACTAATTTTTAGTTAAGTAGAAGACATGTATTCTAATGTTTGATAGCAGCCTAGGATGACTATATATTTCAAAATAATTAGAACAGTGTACTTGAAATTACACCACCACATAAAAATAATAAACTCTCAAAGCAATGGATAGCTCGAATACCTGGAATTGATCATTTCACATTTTATACATGTGAAAGATGCGTGTATCTAATAGGTAAAATTTTATGTGTTGATTAACAAAAACTACTAGATCTTATTCCTTCTATCTGAATGTTTTTTTGTACCCATTAATCAACTCCCCTTCACCTCTCCTCCCTTCTATCCTCCCACCCTCTGGTAACCATTAATTAACTCTCTACCTACATGAAATTAACTTTTTTAGCTCCCAAATATGAGTGGGAATGTGTTCTGTTTATCTTTCTCTGCCTGGATTATTTCATTCACCATAATGAACTTAAATTTCATCCATGTTCCTGAAAATTACAGGATTACATTCTTTTTATGGTTATATAATATTTCATTATGCATATGTGCTACATTTTCATTATAATTTTGATGAGCATTTAGATTGGTTATGTATTTTGACTATTGTGAATAGTGCTGTAATAAACATAGAAGTGCATACATATTTTTTTTTTTCAGTTTTTGGCCGGGGCTTGGCTTGAAACTGCCACCTCTGGCATATGGGGCCGGCACCTCAATCCTTTGAGCCACAGGAGCTGCCCTGCACACATATCTTTGATATGCTAATGTTCTTTCTTTTGGGTATATACATAGCAATAGTATTGCTGTATTACGTAATATTTATATTACATTTGTAGTTTGTTGATGAACCTCCATACTGTTTCCAATAATGTCTGTACTAATTTACATTTCTACCCAATGTGTGCGATGATTCTGCTTCCTCCACAAGTTTGCTAGAATTTGTTATCTTTTTGATAAAAGATATTTTAACAGGTGTAAGATGATAGCTCATTGTTTTTTATATGCATTTACCTAATTAGGTGAAGCATCACTTTATATATCTATTATCCATTTATATGTCTTCTTTTAGAAATGTCTATTCAAACCCTTTATCCATTTTTAATCAGATTATTTGTTCTTTTTGTCATTGAGTTGTTTGAATTCCTGATGTATACTGGTTATCAGACCCTTATCAGATGGATAGTTTGCCAATATTTTGTGCTACTCTGCAGGTTGACTCTTTGTTGTTTTCTTTGCTGTGAAAAAGCATTTAAAATTGATGTAATACCATTTGTTTCTTTTCTCTTTTTTTGCCTGTGTTTTTGAGGTTCTACTCTAAATGTCTTTGCCCAGACCTATGTCTTCAAGTGTTTCCCCAATGTTAATTTTTTAAATTTATTTCTTATTTCTTTGTCGAGAAAGAGTCTCACTTTATCACCCTCAGTAGAGTGTCGTGTTATCACACAGCTCACAGCAACCTCCAACTCCCAGGCTCAGGTGATTCTCCTGTCTCAGCCTCCCAAGCAGCTGGGACTACAGGTGCCTGACACAACACCTAACCATTTCTTTTTTGTTGCAGTTTGGTGGGGGCCAGCCTCAAACCCTCCACCCTTAGTATATAGGACCAGTGCCCTACCCACTGAGCCACAGGCACCGCCCCCCAATGTTTATTTTTAAGGTTTTTCGTACTTTCAGATGTGAGATTTAATTCTTTAATCTATTTTGATTTTGTTTTTTTTTTGTATTTGGTGAAAAATAGGGTTCTATCTTTGTTGTTCTGCATATGATTATCCAGTTTCATCATCACAACTTGTTGAAGGAACTGCTATCTTGTTGAAGATACCCCAATGTATCTTTTTGGTGTCTATGTCAAAATGTATTGACTACAAATTTGTGAATTTATTTCGGGGGTCTGTTTGTTTCATGTGTGTTTTTACTACAGTACCATAATATTTTTTTTAACTAAGAATTTATAGTATATTTTGAAGTCAAGTGTGTGATGACTCCAGCTTTATTAATTTTGCTCAGGATTGCTTTGGCAACTCAGGATATTTTGTGGATCCATGCTAATTATGAAATTGTTTATAGTTCTATGAAAAATGTCATTCACATTTTGATAGGAATTGCATTGAATGTGTAGATCATTAGGGGTAGTATTGACATTTTAACAATATAAATTTTGCCAATTCATGTGCATGATATCTTGATATATTTTTCCATTTTCTTGTTGCATTATTTTTTCTATTTTTTCATTAATTGTTTTGTTTGTGTGTGTGTGTGTGAAACAAAGTCTTACTCTATCACCCAGGCTATAGTGCAGTGGTATCACCATAGCTCATGCAACCTCAAATTCCTGGGCTTATATGATCCTTCTGTCTCAGAGTCCTGAGTAGCTGAGATTACAGATGTGTACCACTGGGGCCAGCTAATTCATAAGTATTTTGTAAAGACTAACCCTTGCTATGTTGCTCAGCTTGTCTTGAACTCCTGTCCACAAGCACTTCTCCCACATCATCCATGCAAAGTACTAGGATTACATGTGTGAGAGCCAGAACCCAGTTATTTAAATTTATTTCATCAGTGCTATAGAGTTCTGATTCTACCCATGTTTTTATTTTTTGGTTCAGTTTATTCGTAGGTATTTTATACTTCTTGCTATTATAAATGGAATTCCTTTCTTGTTTTCTTTTTCAGGATTTTTCACTGTTGAATTTTATAAATCCTACCAATTTTTTTATCTTAACGTTATAGCCTACAAATTTAGTGAATTCCCTTTTTAGTTCTAAAAATATTTTGACAAAATCTTTAGATTTTTATAATTATACCATCATTTCATCTGGAAACAAGGGTAATTTGACTTCTTCCTTTCCAGTTTGGCTGCATTTATTTCTTTCTTGTCCCTAATTGTTCTAACTAAAACTTTTAGTACTATGTTGAAAAAAGTGAATAAAGTGAGAATCTTCACCTTGTTTCAGATATTAGAAAAATGGTTGTTCTTTTTTTAACATTCAGTATGATGTTAGTTGTGGGTTTAAAATACATGGCCTTTATTGTTTTGAGGTATGTTACTTTTATACCCAGTTTGTTGAATTTTTATTATAAAGGGATATTAAATTTTGTTGAATGTTTTTGGGGGATCTATTGAAATAACTGTAAATATTTTGTCTTTGGCTTTGTTAATGTGATGTATCACAATTATTGATTGGCTTATATTGAAACATCTTTGCATCCCTAGGATGAATCACATTTGATCCTGGTAAGTTCAGTTTGCTAGTAACTTGTTTATGATTTTTGCTATTATATTTATCAGGCATATTGTCCTGTAGTTTTCTTTTATTGTTGCCATGTCTTCATGTGGTTTTGGTATCCGTGTAATGCTGACCTTGTAGAATGAATTTAGAAGTATTTCCTATTCTAATTTTTTTTAAGAGTTTGATTAGGAATGGTATTTATTCTTGACATATTTGATACTATTAAGTCATAAAGCCATCAGGTCTGGGTATTTTCTTCTATACATATAGGAGAAATTTTACTGATTGGATTTTATTATTCATTACTGATCCATGCAGGTTTTCTATTTATGAATGGTGCAATCATGGTAGGTTGCATAAATCGAGGAATTTATCCATTTCTTCTAGGTTTTCCAATTTGTTGACATGTAGTTGTTCCTAATACTCCTTTGTAATTCATGGTATCAGTTGTTATGTCTCTGATCTTATTCATAATCTTATTTGTATGTGCCCTTTTTCTTTTTCTCAATTATTCTATCTAAGATTTGTTGATTTAATTTCCATTGTTTAAAACATCAGCACCTTGTTGTATTGATCTTTTGTATATTTTAGTCCCAATTTTTTTTTTATTTCTGTTCTAATTTTCTTTATTTCTTTTCTTCTTCTAAGTTTGAGTTTCACTTTTCTGTCTTTTGTAGTTCTTTGAGGGACATTAAGGGTATTTTATTTAAAATATTTCCATTAAATTTTTCTCTTACTTTTGATTTATCTGTATCCCATTTTTGCTAAGCTGTGTTTCCATTTTCATTTGTTTCAAGAATGTTATTTAATTTCTGTGCAATTTTACAGTTTCTAAAATTCATCTTGTTATTTTTTTCTAGTTTTATTCTATGTGGTGAGAAAAAATTATTGATATGATTTTGACTTTTTTAAATGTGTTGAGACATGTTTTGTGTTCTAAGTATGGTCTATCCTGGTGAATATTTTATGTGGTGATGAGAAGAAGGTATATTCTAGAGTATTTCAATAAAATGTTCTGTAAGCGTCAGTTAGGTCCATTTGTTTTAGGGTGTAATTTAACTTCGATGTTTCTTTGTTGATTTGTAGTCTGGATAATCCATCTATTACTGAGAATAGCATGTTGAAGTTCCTTACTATTATACTGTAATTCATCTATTCCTTTAAATCTACTAATTTTCCTTTCTATCTTTGGGTGCACTGGTGTTGAGTGCATATATATTTACAATTGTTATATCCTCTTACTGACTTGATTTCTTTATCATTACATAGTTGACATCTTTTTCCTTTTTATGGTCTTTGACTTGAAGTTTTTTTCTTATGCTGCCTTTTGGTTTCCATTTTCATGAAATAGCTTTTTCAATCCCTTCACTTTCAGTTTACATGTTTTTATAGATAAATAAGTTTCTTGTAGATAGTATATACTTGGATCTTTTTTTCCCATTATATACCTAAGGGTCTAGTTTTTTTTTTTTTTTTAATTAATTTTTTTTTTAAGAGATAGAGTCTCACTTTGTCACCCTTGGCAGAGTGCCATGGTGTCACAGCTCACAGCAACCTCCTGCTCTTAGGTTTAGGCAATTCTCTTGCCGCAGCCTTCCGAGTAGCTGGGACTACAGGAGCCGGCCACAATGCCCAGCTATTTTTTTGTTGCACTTTGGCTGGGGCCGTGTTTGAACGTGCCACCCTCCGTATATGGAGCTGGTGCCCTACTCACTGAGCCACAGGCCCAGCCCTGGTCTATGTTTTTCAATTGAAAAATTTGATTTATTTACTTTCAATGGTCTTATTGATAGATACATCCATTCCAATGGCATTTAATTTTTTTCCCTGGTTATATTGTAACTTTAGCATTCCCTCTTCCTTTCTTATTGTCTTAATTTGTGATTAAGTGAGTTTCTCTGGTAGCATGTTTTCATTTGTTGCTTTATACTTTTATTGTATTTTATTAATTTAATTTAATTTTAATTATTTTTGAAGTACAGTGTCATGTTGTCAGCCTACCTCACAGCAACCTCAACCTCCTAAGTTCAAGCAATCCTCCTGCCTCAGCCTCCTTAGTATCTGGGACTACAGGCACCCATCACAATGTGTGGATACTTTTTTTATTTTCAGTAGAGATGAGGACTCACTCTTGCTCAGGATGGTCTCAAAGGATCCACACCTCTCAGCTGCCCAGAGTGAGCCACTGCATCGGTCTTACATTCTTTTTTTTTGTAGAGACAGAGTCTCATTTTATTGCCCTGGGTAGAGTGCTGTGGCATCACACAGCTCACAGCAACCTCCAAATCCAAATCCAAATCGGACTTAGGCGATTCTCTTGCCTCAGCCTCCTGAGTAGCTGGGACTTACTTTCTACTTTTAATTTTTCTATTATAGATTTTTCCTTAGTAATTACCATGAGGATTAAAACACAAATCTTCATATATATATATATATATATATATATATACACACACATATATATATATTTACATGAGTATTAAAACACAAATATTCACATATATATATAAACATATATACATGAGGATTAAAACACAAATCTTCATATATATACATATTTATGTATATATATACATACCTATATACATATATATCAAGTTATTTTATTTTATTTATTTATTTTTTTTATTTTTATTTTTTCTTTTTGGGACAGGGCCTCAAGCTATCACTCTGGATAGAGTGCTGTGGCATCACAGCTCACAGCAATCTTCAATTCCTGGACTCAAGTGAGTCTCCTGCCTCTGCCTCCCACATAGCTGGGACTACAGGCACCCACCACAACGTCCGGCCATTTTTTGGTTGCAGCCACCATTTTTGTTTGGCAGGCCTGGGCTGGATTCGAACCCACCAGCTCAGGTGTATGTGGCTGGTGCCTTAGCCCATTGAGCCACAGGCGCCAATCCGGTATGTCAAGTTATTTTAAATAGATGATAACTTCACCTTGATCACCTTTCACATTAAGAAAGAAAGAAAGAAAGAACTCAAGGGAAAATTCTACACTGTAATTTTATCCCAACACATTTTGATATTTTTGTTTTAAATTATATTTTTTATATTGTCAATCATTTAATTGGTTGCTATTGTTATTAATTTGCATAGATATTTTTTCATTTATTAATTTGGATAGATTTTTTTCTTTTACTCTTCTTACACTAAATACATGAGTGGATTGCATACCACAAGTATAGTATTAAAGCATTCTAAACTTGTGTATGTACTTACTTTTACCAGTTATTAGATACTTTTATGCCTTTGAATTTTTCCTTATTGTACATGACCATCTTATCATTTATAGGGAAGAACTCTCTTTGACATTTCTTATAAGGAGGGTGTAAAGGTGGTGAATTTTCTCAGTTTTTGTTTCTCAGTTTAGTTTGTGTGGGAAATATTTTATTTCCAGTATAATTGAAGAAAATCTATGCTAATTATAATATACTTGGTTGACAGTATTTTTTCAGCACTGTGAATATGCTGTCCCATTTTAACCTTGCCAGAATGGTTTCCCTTGAGAAATCTATTACCAAAGAAATCTGAGCTCCTTTAGGTATTCTCTCTCTCTCTTTTTTTTTTTTTTTTACCCTCTTGCTCTTTTTAGAATCCTTTCTTGTACTTAACCTTTGAGTTTTATCATTACACGTCTTGGAGTAGTCTTATTTTGTTTGGATTTGTTTGGTGATTTCTGACCGTAAAGTACTTAAATATTTATATATTTATCTAAATTTGGAAAATTGTATGTTCTTCTTTCAGTAAGCTTTCTACCCCTTTTTCTTTTTTGACACCCTTTTGAATGCGAATATATATATATATATATATATATATATGTATGTATATATATATATATATATTTTTATAGACTGAGCCTCAAGCTGTCACCTTGGATAGAGTGCTGTGACATCACAGCTCACAGCAACCTCCAGTTCCTGGGCTCAAGCTAGTCTCTTGCCTCCACCTCTCAGGTAGCTGGGACTATAGGCACCTGCCACAACACCTGGCCATTTTTTGGTTGCAGCTGTCATTGTTGTTTGGCAGGCCCAGGCTGGATTTGAACCCACTAGCTCAGGTGTACGTGGCTGGTGCCTTAGCCCATTTAGCCATAGGCGCCGAACCTGAATGCCAATAATTCTGAGATTTGCTTCCTTGAGATTATTCTTTATATCTTGTAGGTATTCATCATTCCTTTTCATTCTTTCTTTTTCTTCTCTGACTGTGTATTATTCAGTAGCTTGTCTTTGAGCTTACTGATTCTTCTGCTTAATTGATTTTGCTCTTGAGAGCCTCTACTGTATTTTTTAGTTTAGCAAATCAATTTCTTAGTTTCTGCATTTTTGTTTAATTTCCTTAAAATTGTTTCAACTTTGTTAAATTTCTCTAATAAATTACTCTGTTTTTCATGTTATCTTGGAGTTCACTGACTTTCATTAAGACTACTATTTCTAATTATTTACCTGAGAGATCACACATCACTGTCTCATCAGTGTTGTTTCAAAGCTTCTTGGGTGGTCTGTTTGGAAAAGGCACAATTACATATATGTTGTTGTTTCTTTTATTTCTTGTGGATGTACTTCTCTGGATTTACATCAAATAATTAGTTATTTCTTTCCTTATTTGCTGTTTGGCTTGTTTTTGCCTTTCTCAGACATGTCTGCTTTAAGGTTCTTTACAATTGCTTATGAATCCTCTTAATCCTAGATCACTGTCTCCTTTGGCGCTAGATTTCCCTTAATGTCTAAGTTTTTCTTTGCTTCTGCAAAGGTTTGGAGCACTATTTGACCCAAATGGGGGAGCCCCAGCTGTGCGAGAAGTTGGCTAGGGTTTTAATTTTTTCAAGAACGGTGATAGAGTGTGTCTCCTATACTACGATGCTGCTGGACAGCAACTTTGGTTTGGTGTCACCTTCAGTGGTGATTAAGAGGAAATTTTTGCATAGTGGAATTTTTTTTTTTTTTGAGGCAGAGCCTCAAGCTATCACCCTGGATATAGTGCCGTGGCATCACAGCTCACAGCAAGCTCCAACTCCGGGGCTCAAGCAATTCTCCTGCCTCTGCCTCTCAAGTAGCTGGGACTACAGGTGCCCGCCACAATGCCCGGCCATTTTTTTTTTTGGTTGCAGCTGTCGTTCTTGTTTGGTGGGCCCGGGCTGGATTCAAACCTGCCAGCTCAGGTGTACGTGGCTGGCACCTTAGACGGTTGAGCTATAGGCACCGAGCCCATAGTGGAATTTTTGACTCTAGCTTTCCATAGGTGTTTTCCTTCCAATATGCACTTACAATGCTTCTTGTGGATTGAGGCAGAAATGTTTTTCTTGTGAGGGAATGCAAGATGGTAGGAAATGCAGGGGTCCCTCTTTTCCCAGTGTAGAACCATGAGTTTAGTAGAAATTGTCCACATATGGTGCCTGGAATGGGAAAAGGGACATGTCATATAAAGAATTTCTTTGTCTTACCATTTTCTTGGACATTTTCACTTCTTTTCCATCCCAGAAATCATCTCAGCCTCAGATATAAATTCTGGGATATTGCTCATGATAATTTTGGCATGAGATATTTTTTGTTTGTTTGTTTTCTGTGTGACAGTGAATTCATATTTCTTTTACTCCACTATTTTAGTGATGTCACCTCATCTTTCTTCATTCCGGATATTCAAAGTTTGTATGTAATTATTTCCTTTATGTTTGAAGAACTTTCTTTAACAATTCTTTTATAACAGATCAACTTAATTATCCTCACCTGGGAGTTTATATTTATCAGGGATAATTTTTTCTGGCCTACCAGATTTTAGTTTAGAAATCTATTATTTGACCCTTTGCTTCTCTATAGATAATATTTGTCTCTCTGTCTCTTTTCAAAATTTGTGTAAGTTTTTCGTTTTCATAAGGTTGATTATGATGTGCTTATGTGTGCATTTCTTCACATTTATCCTGTTTATGGTAAAGGCATATTTGAATCCATAGCTTTATGACTTAGAGCAAATTTTTGAAAATTTAAGCTATGATTTTTAAAAGATATATTTTTTTATGACGGTGCCCAGGGTAGGATGTTTACAAGAAGTAAACACACACACACACACACACACACACACACACACACACACTTAATGTCATGTTATTTGAGTCTTGAAATCTCTAGACAGTCTTTTTATTTTCTCTCAATTTAGAGTCTTTTTATGTTGACTTTATGTATACTCTGAAGATATATTAGCAATAATTATTAAGAGGAATAGGGTAGACTGGATGTACTGCATCATATGTGAATTTGGAAGCACATAAAATAATCTTATATATAGGCCTAACTGGTCTACCTTAGATGGAGAAATGTGAATATTCTGGCTATGAGTTACTAATAACATTATCTTTTACTTTGTACTTGAAATTTTATTATTATTATTTTGCAAAATAAAATTGTATTCCAATGTATATCATAAACTTGAGTATGAGAGTTTACAATGAAAGCTCTTTACTTGAATATATGTGAATATATGTAACACAATGCACATTTTAATATACTGCCACTCATTCAGAAAATATTTCATTATATTTAAAGCCAATGATGTTGGATTTTTTTCTAAGTTAATTGTTCTATGTACAACCTCAGTCACAAATTCATTTGACATGTGTACATCAGTGAGTGAATGATAAATCGCACACATGTATATATTATTTTTAGTGACAAAAGTTTAGTCAAAACGTATTTCTACAAGTATGTCAAGTGAACATTTATGAATTGTATCCTATTATAAATACTGAATGGAAATTTGCTATTTTAAAAATCCTTGTGGTTAAATAATTTTGTAATACAAATTACTCCCATTGGGAAAATTTTAAACTTAACATTTTTTATTAAATTTTATTAAATAGTAATTTTAAAAAGCTGTGATCAGTTTTATAAAATTATAAAGACATGTTTTCTAATCTTTTTAAGATAGGCAATTCACAAAATTGCTTATTTTGGGGACGTTTTGGTAATAGATACTGATTATCAAAACAAAATCAGATTGAGAAGGAACACGAAGTAAGGAGCTTCAAGATGGGTAGGAGGAAAGCCTGCCATGCTAAACAAGGAAGTCTAAAGGGCCCATAGGAACATTTCCCACTCCAGCAACTCTCAATAGAAAAGGGAGGAAAATGTGGGTGTGAGGTAACCCAGGTAACCAACGACCAATAGAAAAGAGTGGTAATCCATGACTGATAGAAAAAGGCAATAATGCCTGGAGGCACAGAGAGGCCAATGAAAGAGTCACAAATAATATCAGATGAAAAGGAAGAGGGGCTCCACGCCTGTGGCTCAATGGGCTAAGGCGCCAGCCACATACACCTGAGCAGGCGGGTTCGAATCCAGCCCGGGCCCACCAAACAACAATGACGGCTGCAACCAAAAAATGGCCGGGCATTGTTGCGGGTGCCTGTAGTCCCAGCTACTTGGGAGGCAGAGGCAAGAAACTCGCTTGAGCCTAGGAATTGGAGGTTGCTGTGAGCTGTGATGCCACAGCACTCTATCCAGGGTGACAGCTTGAGGCTCTGTCTCAAAAAAATAAAAGAAAAAAAAGAAAAGGAAGAGGGCATTTATTTTTCTACACTGCCTTTGCATCTTTATCTTTCTCAGTTCTACTTCCTGAGAGGGATCCACTTCTAATTCTCTTTGGAAGTGCTCTGAGCTTTCTTTTTCTTCTTAAATAAAATATGTCTTTGTTATATTGAAATGTGTGCAGCTTCCTTTGGCCTCCTATTGGCACGGCTTGTGCTGCTCCAGTTGTATTTTCAGTTTATACTCACTTTTGCTTTGGATTCCTGCCATTCCTCAGTTAAACTTCCTAACTTAGCCAAGTAATTAAACCAAATTAACTGGGTTGAGGAAACAGGAGCCCTGACCCCCAACATTTTTTCCAGTGCTGTGAAATTAGGGAAGAAAAACCACAACATTCTGACACAGAAGCCTCAAGATAAGACCCCAAGAGGACTCATTTCCCATTCAATTCTACATTGAATTTTAGGTAAGATGACTGAGTACCTGTGTCTACTGAGTGCAACCCTGGTGAACTGACATTGTGTTCATTCCATCCTCAGGTGTGCTTATTAAAGTGCTAAGGTGAAAAAATCAACAGGTGCTTCTAGGAGGTGAAAGGAATTTCTCTAGACCAAGTATGGAATACGAAAGCATGGTGTTTCTTTTGTTTTTCCAGAATGGGATCAAGGAGACTACATGGCATCCCAGGAGGATAGTCTACCCCCCATGATATGTTGCTTGTCTGAGCCAACTGAGAGGCAATCAGGGCAAGAGGCAAAAAGGAGTGTCTACTCCACAAGGAGTTGTGTGTCTACGTGGACAGGGAGCCAATCAGGGCAAGAGAGTTTCAAAAAACAAGGAGGAAAGTATACTTGCCGTGGAGTGGTATACAGGGAGTAGGAGAAAAGACAGGTCTGGTCCCAAGGGTAGTGTATAGGGTGATGTCACTGGAAGCTACAATAAGGAAATAAGGTGGGCCTGTGTGATATTCCTTTTTTTAAATTAGTTGGTTTTACATAACCTCTCCACAAGCCTCCTGCACAGTCTTGGACGGAGGTTTTGTTTATCACATGGGGACACCTGTCTTGGATTGTGAAGGTACTCTGCACCTGAGGGATATTGGGTGGCATTGTTTTCTGTGTTTTCTCTCTCATAGAAGACCATGTGACAAAGAACCTTATACCCTCTAATTAACCCTGGGTATGCCTATTAAAGTATTAGGAGACCATTGGACTTGACATCCTCTGAAAGTTTAAATTAATTTTATTTTATAACACACCATGGCTTCAATATCAGTTAACAGAGGGGGAAGTCTGGACCATAGATGGGAGTTTGAATTAAAACAAACCTCTTCTGTATAAATGAGGGGAAGTAGTCAGAGGTCCCCTATGTGCATGATTTTATGTGCTTAAGGGATAATACTGAATATTGTGAGTTCTATGTAAAAAAATGTCAACTGAAGTGGAGGGACTTGAGGGGAAACACACTGCATAAAATATCAAATTTTCTCCTTTGGGTGGTTTATACACACACCACTGCCCTGTGTATACTCCGGGGGGGGGGGTAAAAATAGTTGGACAAAAGGACATACCAACAATGAAGGACTCCTTGCCAGTTTATAGATTAGAAGAAACCACAGAATCACCCTTTGCTCCCCCTGAGCCCCTAGTTTTGGGTCTCTACCCTAGTCTTCTCTCTCTGTATGAGGTGGCCTTGCATAAGAGATAGCAGATTTTAAAATTACATGCTTCCTTCAACATGGCAGACTTTAAAACTTGTAAAGAGAAAGTATATATTTTTTCAGTGGATCTTGGGAAATTTATACAGGAGTTTCAGCATTTGACTAACATTTTTTAATTTAAAAATATCTAATGATTTTACTGTGTTATTATATTGCTGATGAAAAGCAGCATACAATAATAGCTACATGACACAGGGACAATAGACAATATGCTACTAATCAGATCTTTGACTGGTGGGGCAAATGCACATCCTACTATCAACCTGGGCAATCAGGAGAGACTGGAAGACCAGCCAGAGATTACATGCAGACATCCTTTATAGAAGACATTAGTGAAATACAAATAAATCCAATAAACATTTTCAAGTTAGTTGAGCTGACCCAGTGTGAGAATGAGTTCTGGCCTCTTTCAGGGGAAGACTAGTGGAAATGGTACAAAAGTTTACTAACTCAGACCCTGAATCAGCAGAAAGGAGAACTGTGCTTAATCCTCATTTTATTTATTATTCAGCCTCTACTATCTGCAATAAACTCCAACAAAAGGCACTGGGACAGCAAAATGACTAAAATAAGCTATTAAACATGACCATCTCACTTTTCAACAACTGCAACTTAAAGCAGGCATGTAAAAAATGCCAAAAAGTTAAATTGTTGGAGCAGATTATTGCATCCAATCCCTGTGGTCCGGGACAAGATGAACAAAGGAGATAATTATTCTCCGGCAACAATGTGCAGTCTGGCCAGACGTGTTTCAACTATGGAAAATCAGGACATCTGAAATGATAGTGTCAGCAGAAGGGGCATAATATGGATGGCAGATGAGGTTGGGTATTACCCTGCCATCCATACTTCCACTGTGGTGACCTGGGACACCATATCTGTGACTGTCCCAAGAAAGCAGCCAAGGAAATGATAGTAAATGAATACCTGCCCTCCCATTGACAGGCCTCAGGCTATTCAATAGGTAACACTATCAAAGTAAAACAAGAGTGTCTATGGATCACAGTGGTGAGTTTATCATATTATTATTGGACACTGAGCATCTTTTTCAGTTTTGAAAGCCTTTGTTGGCTACCTATTATCTTTCTCTCTCTTGGTTGTTGTCATTGATGGACAACCCATTACAGGTATTTAACTTCTCCTTTGTTTTATAGTTGGGAAAAACTTCTAGTTACTCACCAATTTTTGATTATCCTTGAATCATGAGCACCCTTACTGAAAAGAGATTTTTTAATCTAATTTATGAACTGCTATAACCTTCTTTATAAAGGACTTTATTTATGATAAAGATGGCAGAGAATCAGAGTGTAAATGATGTGTCACCTGAGCTAGGTCATACAGATCCTGATGTGTGGTAAAATGCGGTACCGTCATGGCAAAAAATGTGAAACCTGTAAAAGTCCATGTTAGACCTGGGAAGGGATACCAAGAGAGTGCAGTATTTCCTCTCATCCCAGAGGATTAGGAGACTAGCTCTGATTATACAATTTAAAAATAGTGGAAAACTAGGCATGTTCTTCTCCTTATAACACTCCCATTCTAGGTGCATGAAAGTCAAATAAGAAATGAAGATTGGTCCAAGATCTAAGGACAATACATGATAATTGTGCCTTTGCATCCAGTGTTCCTTAACACCTACACTCTAATATCTCAGATTCCTGCTGAAGCCTAATATTACTCAGTTTTATATTTGAAATATTTCTTCTTTACTATTCATTTTCACCTGGAATCTCAGCCACATTTTGCTTTTGAATGGATAGATATTGACACTGGGAATTCCACCCAATTAATGTAGACTGTACTCCCCCATGGATTCCAAGACAGTTCTGTAATTTTTAGCAATGCTCTGAGTAAACTTCTCAGGGAGCTGAATGTGGCTCCTCTGAGTGCCCTTATTCAGTATGGAGATGACATAGTAGCCTGAAGCCCTTCATACAAATCTTCTATTGAAGCCACTATACAGGAGTTAATTTTTCTTTGGGGGGACAGGATTCAGGTGTCAAAGGAAAAATATCAATTTTGAAAAACTAAAGTTAATTACTTGTTCAGGAAGAATGGGGAATGATGACTTCATTTTTGTCAAGGGAAAACACCCTCAGAAAAAGGGGAAAATAAAGAAATAAACTGAGCAAGGCAAAATAAAGAAAATCCACCTAGTTTACCTTTATCCGGCCACTAAATTTCTTATCTGAGCAAGTTTTCTGCTTTTCCTAGAAGCCTGGCCTGTATAAGATACAGCTTGCAAACATCCTTGCTGGGTCTCCGAACAATCTGAAAGAACAATGTGCTGCAGAGGAAGCTGTGTGCAAGGTCTGAGTAGAAAAATTAACCAGTCCATCCCCTGCCAGTCAATAGCCAAAGCAAATACCCCTTGTGGAGATTTTTATTTGCCCAGGACAGAGATCAAGGGAACAGCTCAAGCCCTGAGTATTCGTAGGAGAGCTTATATCCCCTATCACAGAGTAAGACCCTCTGTGGTAGAGGTCAGAGGAAAATTCCTCTATTCAACTGATTCTTCAGAGGAGATTTATGCCAGTGGCATTTTACTCCACAGTGAACTAATGGTGATTAACAAACCCCTAGGAATCTGTGTGTGTAACCATAGCCAGGTGGCTGCCCCACTACAAGTCTCAGGTTTTGGATTTCTCAAGGCTGCTCAGACTCTTAAAGTTAATCATTGGAGAAACAATAGGAGCTGACATGCTTGATCATAGAAACTGCTGAAGTCTTTGTTTCCTTCCTCAGCTTACCTTCTCGGGTAAATGAGCAAATAGCCTTCATAAAACCTGTATGGAACAAACACTCGGGTGCCACCACTGTGAACCCCACAAGCTAGGGGCATTCCCTGTGCTCTCACCCTTGAAAATTTAATTTTTTGTGTCTTGGCTCTTTGTTTCTCACTATTTCTAACTTTACTTTTCTTCAGTCCACTGTCAGCAGCTCCACAGTTCATATTGGACTCTTCCCCCAGGGCAGAGCCCCAGAAACTTGGGCTTTGTTATTTCCCCTGGTGAGAGGAGCCTCTCACAGGACAAAAACAAGACAGTTTACTCTCTTAAAGAGTCTTCTACAAAAATCAACTTAGGAAGTTTTGGGGAATGACAGTTACTATCAAATATGGATTTCTGGACATAGAGAGTTTGCTAAGCCCTTATATGATACATGAGGAATATAAAAAGGGTTTCCAGACCTAAAACTGGCCCTTTTGAGTACATGTACTCTAGGAACACCTGCTTTAAGGAAATTCTTCTTTCTATATCCTTTCATTGGGTCTATAATTATGATTATTCTTTTCTTGATTTTTTAGCCCCAACCTGTTCAACATCATTATTAAGTTTGTGCCTTTCAGGGTTCAGCAGTTCCACATTAAGATGGTGGTGATGGGAATATTGCAGTAATTACTGAAGAAACCTGTTGACCAAGTGTCTAAGAACATCTGACCCGAGGAGGGAGCAATATGGTGGCCGAGCAACAGCTTCTTTGCAACCAGGAGTGCTGAGATTAGGGAGAGAAGACTCCAGATATCTCTGGCTTGTAGGCTCTTCCCAGAAACATCCATTTGGGGATACAGGGGACAATGAGAGACTTCTGGAACAAAGGAGGAGGACAACAGAAGTGGAGAAATGGCAAGTGGTTGCGATCAGTCTAAGGCTGCCACAACTGTAATTACAACAGCAGCGAGATTGAAGACAGGGCAGGCTTTCCCTGTGTGTTGTTTTGGTTTTGTGGATTTGGGCAATGTTTGAAGTACCTTGGGAGAACTAGGGTGAGAGTTCAGGTGACTTTGAGCATTGTTCCAGGGCCTGGGACTGAGACACTGGGCCAGAACATAGCTAACATTGTTCAGCTGTGGGCCGCATGCACAGCCATTGTGGGAGAACCGCCCCTGCAGGCTCTGCCTTCAGGGTCACAGAGTGAGACTCAGGTTGGGAGACCTTGCATGAGTGATCTTGTGACAGTAAGCAGTGCCAAAGGCCAGGACAAAGATACTGGAGTGGTGGGGGGGGGCAGGGGAAAGAGCAGAGCTTTCAGTGTTTGGCAGTGGGAGAGTTGCTTTGCAGCTTCAGCCATCAGCGGCATAGAGTGAGGTTAGTTTTGGTGCACAGGATAAGCAAGCATCCACTTCAAGAGAGATACTAGTGACATGTGCTTTCCTAGGAAAGCTTCTGTTTAGCCAAGGTTAACAGTTTAAAGTGTCTTTTAAGAGGGCTGAGGAGAAATTCAGGCTCTCAACCCTGCAGGCTTGGAGGGCAAAGAAGTCATCCAGCACCTCCAATCTCCATCTCATACAGTTTTATCAGCATTGTGATGAACATCTCATACCCTAGAAGATAACCTGTTGCCCAGACAATATTCAGCAAGATATAGATACTGCTTTTTGTATGTCAACATTTTCCCCCCAGATTTTTTTTTTCTTTTCTTTATTAATTTTTCTAGTTTAAATGTAATTTTCCATTGTTGCCATCTTTATTTTATTTATTTATTTTTTTTTCATTTTGAACACATGGCTTTATTGAAATGAAATGGGTATACATGCATTCTTTATAAAGTCATTCTAATTGTTCACAAAATCTGGTCATGATTGTACATTGGTGTTGTATAATAAGGTTATGAGTTGTATGCTGTTGGTGTTTACTAAGACCTCAGCATTTTCTGGTACTATTCAATGTGATTTTTTTTTTTTTTTTTTTTTTTTTTTTGGCCATCTTTAATAAGAACTTCATTTTGGCTAGTGTTTCTGCCCGTGATATTTGATTTTTCCCCCAATGTTATCCTGTAAGGTTTTCTGTTTGTTTTTTCTTTTTTTTTTTTTTGGTTTTACTTATAGTGTTTCTGCTTTTCCTCTCTATTTGGTGGAGGTGGGGTACCATAGCTGGTTAGACTGGCAAAGATCTTCTGACTTCAAGGGAACCACTCAACCCAGCACCCCCAGCAGTTGGGAGTTTTTAAGGGGTGGGTCAAAGTACACTACTGTACACCTTTATTACCCCTGTCTCTCTCTTTCTGTGCCTTTCTTCTTGTTGTCAATATTCCCTTTTACTCACTCCCTCTTCTTTCTCTTTTTTCTTTTTTAAAAATCTTTTTTCCCTTCTTGTTCGTCAATATTCTCATCCTTTTAGTCCTATACCAAAAGTACTCATCAAAACTTTAGGCCAGAGGCACAGTAACTTAAAGAGCAAGAGGAAGTGAAAAGAAAATTAGGGAAAGGAAACAGGCTAAAGAAAACACTCATAAGGAAGAAACAGCAGAAAAATCCAGGTAACATGAAAAACCAGTCCAGAGAAACCCCTAGAAGGGACTGTGATGTAGATACTGCATGAAAATTGCGTGCAGGAAGAAATAAAAGAGGAAATAATTAACTTTCTTGAGCATAAAAATAATGAAGACTGGGCAGCACCTGTGGCTCAAGGAGTAGGGCGCCGGCCCCATACACCTGAGGTGGTGGATTCAAACCAGCCCTGCCCAAAAACTGCAAAAAATAAATAAATAAATAAAATAATGAAGACACAAGCTACCAGTAAATGTGGGGTACAGCAAAAGCCATCCTGAGTGGAAAATTTATTGCTTTAGATGCCTACATGAGAGAAAAATAAGGAGACCACATCAACAAATGCACAACTCATCTTATCGAATTGGAAAAAGAAGAACAATCTAAGCCTAAACCCAGCAGAAGAAAAGCGATATCCAAAATTAAGTCAGAGATCTATGAAATTGAAAACAAAAGAATCATTCAGAAAATTAATGAAACAAGGAGTTTTTCCCCCTTTTATTTTTTCTTTTTTTTTTTTGGTTTTTTTGAGAAAATAAATAAAACATATAAATCTTTGGCCAGACTAACTACAAATAAAAAAAATAATATCTGTAGTAAAATCAATCAGAAATGATACAGTGGAAAAAACAACTGATGCCACCGAAATACAAGAGTTTATCTATGAATACTACAAGAAAATCTATGCCCAGAAATTTGACAATGTGAAGGAAATGGATACATATTTGTAGTCATACCCTCTCCCTAAACTTATCCAGGAAAAAATAGATCTCCTTAAAAGACCAATTTC
Organism: Perodicticus potto; assembly: GCA_963574655.1. Lineage (NCBI taxonomy): Eukaryota > Metazoa > Chordata > Mammalia > Primates > Lorisidae > Perodicticus > Perodicticus potto. The sequence continues at coordinate 3,340 of CAUYRH010075725.1, read as the reverse complement.
AAGCACTGAGATCAAAAAAACTATAAAAAATCTCCCAACAAAAAAAATTGCCCTGGTCCAGACAGCTTCACCCCAGAATTCTATCAAACCTTCAAAAAAGAGCTACAGAAATCATTCCAAAAAAATTGAGGAGGAAGGAATCTTCCCCAACATGTTCTACAAAGCAAACATCACCCTGATACCAAAACTAGGAAAAGACACAACTGAAAAGGATATATTTACTAATTCTACTAATTCTACTACAATTCTACTAATGAATATAAATGCAAAAATTCTCAACAAAATCCTAGTCAATAATTGAGTAGGACACTGGCCCCATATACCGAAGGTGGCAGGTTCAAACCCAGCCTCACCTCTACTGAAAAATAGAAAAATAGCCAGGTGTTGTGGCGGGCACCTGTAGTCCCAGCTACTTGGGAGGCTGAGGCAAGATAATCGCCTAAGCCCAGGAGTTGGAGGTTGCTGTGAGCTGTGTGATGCCACAGCACTCTACCAAGGGTGATAAAGTGAGACTCTGTATTTACAAAAAAAAAAAAAATAATAATAAAGTAAAAAATCCTAGTCAATAGACCATAGCTTGTCATCAAAACGTTCATACATCATGATCAAATAGGTTTCATCCAAGGGATGCAAGGCTAGTTTAACATACCCAAGTCCATAAATGTTATTCACCATATCAACAGAAGCAAAAACAAAGACCGTATGATCCTCTCAATAGATGGAGAAAAATGTTCGATACAATCCAGCATCCTTCTCTAATTAGAACACTGAAAAGTATAGGCATAGGTGGCACATTGTTTAAACTGTTTGAAGCTATCTATGACAAACCCATATCTAATATTTTACTGAATGGAGTAATACTGAAAGCTTGTCCACTTAGAACTGAAACCAGACAAGGTTGTCCTCTATCACAACTACTATTCAGCATAGTGCTACAAGTTCTAGCCAATACAATTAGGCAAGACAAGGAAATAAAGGCGTCCAAATGGGAGCAGAAGAGGTCAAACTCTCCCTCTTTGCTGATTATATAATTTTATACTTAGAGAACCCCAAAATTCAACCACAAGACTCCAGGAAGTCATCAAAAAATATGGTAATGCCTCAGTATATAAAATCTATGTCCACAAATCAGTAGCCTTTGTATATTCCAAAAACAGCCAAGATGAGAGGGTAATTAAGAACACAACTCCCTTCACCATAGCTTCAAATAAAATGAAATACCTAGGAATATACTTAACAAAAGAAGAGAAGGACCTCTATAAAGAAATTATGAAACCCTAAGAAAAGTAATAGAGGATATTAACAAATGGAAGAACATACCATGCTCATGGCTGGGAAGAATCAACATTGTGAAAATGCCTATACTTCCCAAAGCAATCTACAGATTCAATGCTGTCCCTACTAAAATACCAACATCATAATTCCAAGACTTGGAAAAAATAATTCTTCATTTTGTATGGAACCAGAAAAAAATACATATAGCTTTGGCAGTTCTTAGTAATAAAAAAAAAGCTGGGAGCATCAGGATACCAGACTTTATGCTGTACTATAAGGCCATAGTGGTCAAAACAGCACCGTATTGGCACAAAAATGGAGACATAGAAGACATTCTATTTGAAATCAAATAGAAAATGAGGAAATGAAGCTAACATCTTACAGTCACCTAATCTTCAATAAACCGAACAAGAACATACAATGAAAGAAAGAATCCTTATTCAATAAATGGTGCGGGGAGAACTGGATATCCACATGTAAAAGACTGAAACTGGACCTGCACCTTTCTCCACTCACAAAAATTCATTTAATAAAGCATAGGAAAAATCCTTGAAGATATCAGCCCGGGGAAAGACTTTATGAAGAAGACATCCCTGGCAATTGCAACAACAATGAATATAAACAAATGGAACTTAATTAAACGGAAAAGCTTATGTACAGGTAAGCGGACAACAACCAAAGCAGATAGACAACCTACACAATGTAAAAGGATATTTGCATACTTTGAATTAGGCCAGAGCTTGATAACTAAGGTCTATAGAGAACTCAAATTAATCCAAATGTAAAAAGCCAACAATCACTTTTGTCAATGAGCAAGAGAGAAGAATAGAACCTTCTCTAAAAAAGACAGATGGGAGGCAGAGCATGATGGTGGATGGGAAAGACGTGTAGCTCATCTCTCCCACGTCATCAGGTGGGAGGGAGGAGGCTCTGGATCTTTCCCCATGTGGATTTTTGGTGTGGATAGACAGCTGGAGACGCACAGGAAATTGGTGGATTGCTGTATTTGAGGTGTAATTCAAAACCATGGACTTTACTATAGAGATTTCCCCTGCCCAGCCACGCTGGCCAGCAACAGGCCCCATCCTCACAGAGGACAGCAGTTCGCAATTAATGAAACACAATTGGCGACCAGAAAGGGGTGCTGCTTGGAGACACAGAAGGCTGGGCAGCCCGATGGAAAATTGAGGGGAGGGGATCCTGCTTGGGAAACAGACATTTTGAATTGTACAAAATGGCGGACACCTTTTCCCAGAACAAGAGTATTAAATGGACCTGATCATTCCTGGTGGGGAATACTGGTGAGGACTGGCAGTTCAGGCGGTGTGGTGAACTGGCTGGCTGCAGGGCTCAAAAGACAGACTCTGAGCCCGGAAACTGAGGGAAAGGTCTCCATGTGCTGCAGCAGCGGGAGCCCACGGCAGCAAGCCCCTCCCCCACAGCTGATTGCAGTTGCCAGTTTGCGGGAGAACATGGGAGCAGAGTGGAAAGATTTGTGAAGCGTGGTGTCCTGCACTGAGTTTGGAGGTCAGATAGGAGTGCCGTCTGGAAAAGACCAGCCAAAGTGGGGCAACAATTAGGAAACAAACTTTTTTTTTTTTAATAATAATTTTATTAAATCATAATTGTGTACATTGGTGCAATCATAGGGCAGAATGTGCTTCATATAGAATCAGAAACATTATGATTGTACTGTGAGAGATAGCCTTCATAGCATTTTCTCAATCACTATATAAAGACATTGATACTCTACATTTAATAAGTTTCATCAGTACCCTACCAAGATGCACCGTAGATGTGATCCCATCAATTGCCCTCCCTCCACCCATCCTCCCCCTCCCCTCCCCTCCCTTTCCCCTTTCCCTGTATTCTTGTGCTATAATTGGGTTTTAGCCTTCATATGAAAGCTATAAATTAGCTCTATATTATTCTTCTTAGCAAAGTATCTCAAGAATGGAAGAAAAAGTATCCAATGTACTCAGCCCTAATATAGAGCTAATTTATAGCTTTCATATGAAGGCTAAAACCCAATTATAGCACAAGAATACAGGGAAAGGGGAAAGGG
>CAUYRH010075719.1:0-17570 GCA_963574655.1 Perodicticus potto | reverse complement strand
TCCTTCAGATTTTCATTATTTCTGAGAGTAAAATTTCTTGTAATATTCGTTAAGGATTTTTTAAAATTTCTGAGGAGTGTGTTGTTATTTCGTCTTTACCATTTCTGATCAATGAAATTAGAGATTTTACTTTTTTTCCCCTGGTTAGGTTAGCCAAAGGTTTATCTATTTTATTGACCTTTTCAAAAAACCAACTTTTTGATTTATTGATCTGTTGTATAATTCTTTTGTTTTCAATTTCATTTAATTCTGCTCCAATTTTGGTTATTTCTTTTTTTCTGCTGGGTTTGGGGTTGGAATGTTCTTCCTTTTCCAGTTGTTTGAGATGTCCCATTAAGTTGTTAATTTCCTCTCTTTCCGTTCTCCTGAGGAAGGCTTGCAGTGCTATAAATTTCCCTCTTAGGATTGCCTTTGCAGTATCCCAGAGGTTCTGATAATTTGTGTCTTCATTGTCATTTTGTTCCAAAAATTTGGAACAAATTTGTTCTTAATCTCGTCTATGACCCCTCTATCCTTCAGCACAAGGTTATTTAGCTTCCATGTTTTTTGTATGAGTATGTAGATTGCTGTTGTTATTGAGTTCAACTTTTATTCCATGATGGTCTAAGAAGATGCAAGGAATAATTTCTATTTTTTTAAATTTGCTCAGGTTAGATTTGTGACCTAAGATGTGATCAATTTTGGAATATGTTCCGTGGGTTGATGAAAAGAATGTGTATGCAATTTTGTTGGGGTGAAATGTTACGTAGATATCTGATAAATCCAAATGTGGAATGGTTAAGTTTAAATCTAAAATTTCTTTGCTTAGCTGCTTATTAGAGGATCTATCCAATACTGTTAAGGAGTGTTAAAATCTGCAACTACTGTGGAGCTGGAGGAAATCAAGTTGCTCATGTCTGTTAGAGTTTCTCTTATAAATTGAGGTGCATTCTGGTTGGGTGCATAAATATTAATAATTGAAATCTCTTCATATTGAGTATTATCCTTAACAAATATGAAGTGTCTATCCTTATCCTTCCTTGCTTTGGTTGGTTTAAAGCCTATTTTATCTGTGAATAAGATTGCAACTCCTGCTTTTTTCTGCTTTCCATTTGCCTGGAATATAGATGACCATCCCTTCACTTTGAGTCTATATTTATCTTTTCATGTAAGATGAGATTCTCAGCAGCAGATATCTGGCCTGGTTTTCTGTATCCAGACAGCCAACCTGTGCCTCTTGAGAGGACAATTTAAGCCATTCACATTAATTGAGAATATTGATAAACCTTTCGAAAGTCCAGTGGACATTTTTAATCCTTTTGCCTCTGTGGAAGTTGGAATTTGATCAAAAGTTTCTGAGTGAGTTTATTTTTGTGGTGGAGGATTACACTGGTCATTTTGGAGGATAGGTCTGAGAATATCCTGGAGAGCTGGTTTAGTTATGGCAAATTTCTTCAACATGTGGATGTCATTACAGTATTTAATTTCTCCATCATAAATGAAACTCAGTTTACCTGGATATAGGATCCTGGGTTGACAGTTACTTTGTTTTAGGAGATTAAATGTCAACAACCATCCTCTTCTAGCTTGAAACGTTTGAGGAGACAGATCTGCAGTTATTCTAATATTCTTCCCCTTGTAGGTTATGCTTTTCTTACGTCTGGCTGCTTTCAGAATTTTCTCCTTCATATTGACTTTAGTGAAGTTAATTATGATGTGCCTGGGGGATGTCTTATTCAGGTTCAGTCTTGCTGGGGTTCTGAAACTGTCTGCTATCTGAATTTTGGAATCTCTTGGCATGTCTGGAAAGTTCTCTTACATAATCTCATGAAGAAGAGACTCTGTGCCTTGTAAAGCCACTTTGTCACTTTCAGGGATTCCTATAAGGCAAATATTAGTTTTCTTTGAATCATCCCAGAGCTCTCTGAGAGAATGATCCCTTTTTGCTCTCCATTTCTCTTCATCTTTGAAAGTTTGGGAGAATTCAAAAGCTTTGTCTTCATGTCAGAAATCCTTTCTTCTGCTTACTCCATTCTGTTACTGAGGGATTCTATTGTATTTCTCAGATCTTTGGGGGCTACGAATTCTTGTCTCAATGTGTCAAAATCTTTAGTGACATTGTCTTTGAATTCCTAGAATTCTTGAAACAATTTTTGAAATGCTCCCTGAATTTCTAAATCCAACTTTTCCTCTATTTTATTGATCTCATTTGTAATACAAATTCTGAATTCGGTTTCTGACATCTCAGCCATCTGTTTATGAATGGGATCTTCAGTTGTGTCTGCCAGATTGTTCCTTGGGGGTGGGGGTTGATCTAGTCTAGTGGTTCATGTTACCAGAGTTTTCCCACTGATTCCACCCCATGATTATTTTACACCATCTGGCTAGATGAGCAGATAAGGAGAAGTCGGGTTATGGGTTCTAGGAGTAGTGATTGGCCAGTCCTTTGCCTGAAAGCTGGGACTGACGTTTGTACCTTTTCCCCTAGAGCTTTGCCAAGGACCTGTACAGTGGTATGACCTGAGAAACTGGGGATCTTCTTGGTGTGGTGTGGTTAAGTGGTTCTGTCTTATTTTCAGCTGGTCTCTGTCTTACCCTAGTGAATCTGTTACTCTGGGTTGAATTCTGAGCTGTGGAGAAATTCCAGCAATTAAGTCACCACCCCTCCCCCACAGGCAACAATTGGAAAAGGAAAATCAAACCTTCCCACAACCACGTACCCAGGGTACAGCTTTTGATCGTCCTTGGGTGATTGGCCCAGTTGAAGAGGTCCCAATCAATTGTCCCAGTCAGCACTGGTCTCAGGTGGGAGAGTTCAAAAGGTCTCTGGCAACTAGATAGCAGGGGTCTGCTCGCAGCTCTGGTATAACTTGCTCCAGTGCTTGTGAGATCAGAAGGACCCACCCAGCAAATAAATTAGTCTGGGAAGGTTGATGCCTTCTTCCTCACCTTGTACCTTTGTCACACCCAGTCACTGGTAACCCCGCAGGGCTGTGATCCAGTTCCCTCCAATGAGCAGATGCTCCATGGATTTGTACTTGCCCGTGTCACAGGGAGATCTGTGTCTCCTCAGCCAAGCCACTACTGTCTGCCACTATCTGGCAGGGGGAGGTGAGGTCTGACAACCTTGGGTGCTTAATGGAGGCTGGGGTGATTTACTCAGTTCCAGCCCTGCCCCTGATTGATGTTGCTGACAGAACAGAACAACTTTGGAGAATTTGTTTCTGTCCCAACTATCCTCCCCTGTGGGTCAGATGCTGGACTGCAAATCAGTCCTGGCTGTCTCGTTGCCTGATCTTGGCTTCAGTTTGTATTGCAGCTGACTCAGTCAGAGGTTGCACTTAGCTATCAGTTTCAGCCTCTTGCTGCTTGCCCTTTGTCTCAGCTTTGATCCCCTGAGGGCTGGGTGCATCTGAAGTTCAGTAAAGCAGTCCTCTGGGTCAGTCCTGCCCTGGGAGTCTGCCATCTCTGCGCAAGCGTATTCTAATCCCTGTGCTCTGCCCAGGCCGGTACCACCTCAGGCATACCTTTTACTCCCAGGGCTTGCATTTCTGTCCCAGATCTGTTCCGCCAGTGGCTGCCACCAGAGAATCTGCCCGGTTTCCTCTGGTTGCCCAGAGAGACTGGGAGTGTCCTTTCAAAATATCCCCAGGGGTGCACACCCTATTGTTATTGTTCCCGCACTGTCACTGCTGTTCTGTGTCTTGAGGCCACCACTGCTACTGTGTGGTTCCCTCTAGGCTGATTTTATTCTTCTTACTCCTGAGCCAGAGAATCAACACAGATCAGCAACAGCCCATGCCCCGTCTACACCCCTCAAGAAAATGCTCAAGAATCTGGACTCCATGGGGGATAGGCTTCCAGACCTCAGGGTGAGAGTGGAGGGGAGTGCTTGGAGTTCAAAATTGCAGGTAGAGAATATATACAATTTTATATAGTTTTATGCCTGGCAGGAGAGTGCCATGGCACCCTAGTAGGGGAAGGATGTCCGGTTTTTAGAGGGTCTCTCCTGTGGGGTAAAATGGGACGACATTTGAATTCTGCTTGCTTGTTTGTATGGAAGTATGGAGTATACTGTGAGCCGTTCTTATGAGAGAGGGGACTCCCGTCTGCTTGGCAATGGATTCTGTAGCTTTTGTTTGTATCCTTTGGGTCGCAGTTCACTTCAGCAGGGTTGATGTGCGTTCTTCAACCTTCTCTTTTGGCTCAGATCTGAACCATCAGTTTTCTTGCTAAATTTCTGTCCTTAACTCTCCTTCTGGATGGAAGCCTCTGTGGAAAGTTGGCTACAGACCATCATCTTGCCTCTTCCCACCTCTTTTTTTTTTTTTTTTTGAGACAGAGTCTTACTATGTCTCCCTCAGTAGAGTGCCATGGTGTCACAGCTCACAGCAACCTAAAACTCTTTTGGGCTTAAGTGATTCTCTTGCCTCAGCATCCCAAGTAACTGGGAATACAGGTGCCTGCCACAATGCCCGGATGTTTTTTTGTTGCAGTTGTCATTGATGTTCAGCTGGCTCAGGCCAGGTTTGAACCTGCCACCCTCAGTCCATATAGTCTGCGCCATAACCATGGTGCTATGGGCGCTGCCCTAATTTTTTCTTTTAATATAGACAAGATACCATTATGTTGCTAGGCTGGACTCAAATTTCTGATCTCAAGTGATCCTCTCACCTCAGTCTCCCAAAGGATTATGGGCATGTGCCACCACACTAAGCCAGAACAAAACATTATGTAGAAAGATTCAATTAGAAAAAAATTCCAAACACTACCAATCATTATACAAAAGTTACTTCAATTCTCACTTCCTACAATAGAGATTTTAAATTAATGTATTCTGAAAATAACCATGCAGAGGAAAGCCACTGGTTTTAGAGCAGAGATCAGAAAACTTTCTACAAAGGACCTGAGATGGTGAATATTTTAGGCTTGGTAGACTACATGATCTCTATCACAAGTACTAATTCTGCATTTTGTGAAAACAATCATAGATAATATAATAAACCAGTGAGTATGGTTGTCTTCCAAAACAATTTTATTTATAACCACTGAAATTTGTATTTCATACTATTTTTAATGTATCAAAAATTATTATTCTTTTGATCTTGTTTTTAACCTTTTAAAAATTTAAAACCATTTTTCACTTACAGATCATACCAAAACAGGCAGCTGGCTAGATTTGGCCTTAGTTTACCTACTCCTGTGATATAGATGAACATTCACACTGTGTCTTTTGTCATGGAGACGTGATATGGACACTGGCACTGAGTGTCACATTAAAGTTTGATGTAGCACCACAAACACAAAAGGGAAGAGTTTGAGGGTTTCTTTCACTTCAAAATCCAGAACTAAATATCTAAACACGTTAGGGGATTTATCTTTAGAAGTGAAAAGTCACTTTCTGGGTGGATCATAGCCATTTTGTACTTTGGAATTAGTTTGTGCAGTATTCCATGAAAATCCTGCTAGAATAACAGAGTGACATATTCTAGCATTGACAGAAATCTGACATAGTGATTGAAGGATGCGTAACTAGACATAAAATTTAAAACTCCTCAGGCCATGAGTAAATGCACTTTTCCCTTCTTCTTGGAATGTTACATTTCTGAAAGAGAAAATTTACTTCTGACCATCATGAGAAAACCTAATCAAACTCCAATGCTCTATAAAAATAAATCATTTTGCATTTGAAAAGAATAACAAATCCTAAAAGAAAAGCACACACAAGGCCCATCCTTGGTAACTTCCAAAGAATTTGATATGGGGAGTTTTTTGTTTTTCCTTTTTTTCTTTTTTAAAGAAGTATGGTCTCACTCTGTCACCCAGCTGACGTACAATGTTGGTGCAAATAGACCTCATGGTAGCCTTGAACCCTGAGGCTCAAGTGATTCTCCCTTGTACCCTCCCTGGTAGCTGAGACTACAGATGTACATAACCATGCCCTGCTAATTTTTTTGTAGAGACAAGGTCTCACTCTGTTTTTTAGGCTGGTCACAAACTCTTAGCCTCAAGCAATAGGATGAAAGGTTTGAGTGATAGGATGAAGTCAAAGGAGATAGCTTTGGATGAGATAAAATAAAGTCCTTTTGTATTAAACTTAATTCATGTATGCTCAAGGAATATTAACCTAAGTCAAAATTATCAAGAGTAAGACATCAAATATTCAGAATAAACATTTTAATTACTTCAAACTTCTCAACACCTGAGCTTGCAAGCAAATACTGTTTAATATTTCATATGCCTTATTTTTCCACTAGACATAAGTTTGAAAAGTCAAATCAAGTAGTCCAGATCAAAGAAATCCAGTTCACAGATTGAAAGAGCTAAAGTTAAAAGAGTTCATAGATCAATTTTTTTTGTTCTATACATGGATTAAACACAATGCTAGAAAAAAATAGGATGCTGGTAATTCATAAGCTGAGATAGATTCATTCCAAGTCTTAATAAGAAAAATGGTTGGAAACTTTGGGTGACTCCTTCACATATTAAAAGCTACTTTTTTCATCTGGTTTATATAAAAACAGAGAGCTTTAAATTTAAATTGAACCTATTTTTCACTCTTGTAAGTTTGACCTTGTTCCTTGCCCATCAAAGGAATCTAACCCTGAGTAAAGATAGCATTGACTACTAACTATTTAAAGCTAAATTCTCCACTTAACTGATAACAATAATACATTAGAAATTCCTAACCAATCTCATGGACACTTACACAGAGTAGTACACTGGCTAGCATAGTGGTTAAACATCCTCCATTGAAATGAAACATAGAACAGAGCTTTCCTTGTTAGAAGCAAGATTGTTTACTGGAATCTAACAACTCCAAATATGTAGTTCATAAATATGTCACTTTCTCACAACACCAGAGAATATGGAAAAGACACTGATAGAGTCATTTCAGGGTCTGCAAATAGGCCCATTTACCTCTGAACATGAACTGTAATTTGCATCCTTCTCTTCAAAGCCATTGCTGCCCACATCAGTGGCATTTCCAGTCCTATACCTGTCTGAAGAAGTCTCATGAAGAGGCATTTCTCTAATGCAGAAGACAAGATACATGACTAATCACTACCTTTATTACACTTAACCTCTGTAGGAGTGCACACCTGAATGCCCACATATGAAGGAAGGTATGCATTTATGATTGCTTTGATTTTAAAAATAATGCTTGTTTGAGGTGATGTTAACAAGATGGCTGATTAGAAGCTACTATCACTCTTCCTCCCCACTAGAATCCCCCAAATAGAAAATAAATGTTTACATTTTTACTCAAGTAAAGAAGAGCACTAGGGAAAAGCAAAGCATTAGCAGTTACTCTTTAGAACACAGAAACCCAGGATGACCACTTAGAGAAGGGAAGGAAACACCTTGCCTCTACCACCCATCTTCCCAGTTGGGATTAACTTGGAACTAGGAGAGACTTCTCTCTATAGGGAAAAGGTAAGCAAAGAATTCCAGCACCCCCATCACCTACAGTCTTTGTTATTGGAAACTCTTGAAGTTCTCAGGGCCCTGAGCCCAGCTGAGGGAGTTGCCAGAACTACCCTGAGAGAAGGATATGACGCTGTCCCAGCTCCCACCCTTCTTGGCCAATGCTGCTGCTGCTGTATACCGTCTTGTAGCCAGAGTCACTGTTAGAATGCATACTACTCTTGGAGCAAGTAGCCATTGCATCCCTCCATCCCTGAGGGTCAGCCACCTCTACTATGCCTACCCACTTGCGCAACATCTCTGAGTAGAGCTTCTGCTAGCAAACCTACTCTCTAGGGCCAAATTACTGCAGAGCTACTCCATATCCCCAAACCCAGATGTTGGTGCACTCTCCCCAAAGGGCTGAGTTGAATTAGAGGTCACCCCTGGGGACCCTGTGCCTTAAACTACCAGAATAGTCATGCCTCCAGGACCGCAGTCACCCAGAGCAAAAATGGTGCACTATCCTCTAGGGGCCTCTTGCCTCCTCGGCCCCAGAGTAGTTACCTCCCCAGAGACACAGCTGAGGCAGCACCCTGTCCTCCTGGGGCTCCAAGCCTCTAGCATATGAGAACATTTGAACCACCCAGCACACAACTAATGTGGCACCAGAGGTTCCTCCCACTGACCAAAGTAGCTATGCTTTCTGGAGTTGAGCAGAAGCAGTGCTTTTCATCCCCAGGAATTTGGGCCTTGACTGCAGTTTGTGATCTCACCCTTCAGGATGAACAGCTTCAGCATCTTTCTTGCTTTGAACTGGACAAGACTCCTTTGGTCTGAGCTGCTGAGGCACCTTACCTCTCCAGGGAGAGAACATTGCTGTGCTGCCTCTGCTGTGCTGCAGGGTCCCCCTGCCCCTGGGACCAAGCAAGAGTGGCATCTTGCCATTCCTGGATCCTTGCTGCTGCTATGTCTGGTCTTACAGAGCCAAAATTTGAGTTCCACATTGCAGCTTTGCCATGATTCTCAGGTCTAGAGTCTCTAAAACACCATTTCCTTCTTGGAGATGTGCTAGGGTGTGCTCTCCACCTCCCAGGGTTAGAACCACAGCTATATCTCATCCTCCTGAGCTCAAGAAACAACCCTAGCTTAAGGAGAGAAATGTATGTACTAGTACCTTGGGGAGTTAACCTATGCCTCAAGTCCCAGGTGCTACCATAGTTTTATGACCAGGAACCCGACTACAAATCTTCCTCAGCACCTGTGCCCTAGATCACAGTGCCACTGTAGCTGCCTGTGAGCCATGTCAGACCCAAAACCAAGAGAGATCTTCTCAGCTAAGATTCTCCACTGTGAGAAATATAAGAACAGAAAGATCCCTAAAACTCTTGCCCTAAAACTTATGTAGTCACTGTCACTGCCACTGCCACTGCCACAACACCTTCAGTTTAGGTCACTGAGGTACCTTTGGTCATGGCTAACATTAACCACAGCTGAAGAAATTGCATGGAGATTATACTATTGAGGCCACATTTAACCAGAGTCACTACGTCCTGCCCAACTGACACCTTCAGGCCCATCTGCAGTGAAAGCCTTTCTCTATGAAAGCTACTCTTTGAAATTTGGAAAATTTGACTGCATCTGTAGATGCACAGGCATTAACAAAGGGACACAAGAAAGATGAAAAAGGAAATATGATACCACCAAAGTAATACAATAACTCTCCAGTAACTGACCCCAAAGAATGAAAATTTACAAGTTACCCCCCAAAACAAAATTTCAAACCATGAACTTAAGGAAATTCAGTGAGAATGCAACCAGACAGTTCAATGAAATCAGAAAAACAATTCTTACCTGAATGAGAAATTCAAAGAGACACATATTATTTAAAAATAAAAAGAACCAAAAAAGAAATCTTGAAGCTAAAGAATTCAAGGAATAAAATCTCAAAATACAACTGATAGCTTCAATAGCAGAAAGTAGATTGAGCAGAAGAAATAATCTGAATTTTAAGGAAATTTTTGGAAATGACTCGGGGGAGAGGGGAAGAATGAAAAGGAATAATGGTGGCCTGTGAGACTTATGCGACATAATGGAAGATTCAGTAGAAGAAGAGATGGAGAATCGCACAAAAACGTTTTAAATAAAGTAATTGATGAAAAGTCATTTAGACCCTGGAAGACCATAGGTGCCCAAATAGATTCAACCCACTTTGAATATATCCTCTTTGAGGCATTTTATAATCAAATTGTCAAAAGTCAAAGACAAAAAGAAGATTCAAAAAGCAGCAAGAGAAAAGCATCACATCATATATATAAAAAAGAATCTCTATTAGACTATCAGTGGATTTCTCAGCAAGAATCTCACAGGTCAGGAGAGAATGGAATGACATGTTCACGCTGAAAGAAAAAGAAAAGTCAGTCAAGAATACTGTACTCAGCAAAGGCATTCTTTAGAAATGAAGGAGAAATGAAGTCTTTTCCGGATAAGCAAGAGCCAAAGGACTTCATCACGACTACACTTGCCTTATAAAAAATGCCTAAGGGTGGGACAAAATGGCTGATTGGAGACATTGGTCACCAGCTCATCTCAGAAAGAAGGAAAAAAGCAGAGCTCACACCTTTCCTTTTAAAGACCTGCAGCAGACCCAGAAGTACTCAAGGTGCAAGCTCCCTGGCCACTGACCTGCCCTGGTGCTGCTTACCTGGCTGCTCCAACAGAGCAGAGAATTGATTCTTGACTCTAAGAGCTTTTGTGCCCACCCCTGTGGAGTCTGAAGGCAGGCTTTCCCTAATTAGTCTTAGTCACCCTCATTCCTCCACCCACCTCCACTGTGGTGGAGAAAAAGAAGTCCCCTGGGAGTTCAAGGGTTCCACCCTCCACCTGGGGCATCTGAGTGCTTCTGATTTACTAGAGCCAGTCACCAGTCGAAACAGCACTGCAGCTGGTTCTTTCCTGCAAGCATCACCTACTGGCAAGAAAGACAGTTTGTACAGCCCATTAGAGCCTTTTATAACTAAATTATATAGGGTGTGGCTGATTCTTACATGCTAGCGCCAACTACTGTCTCAGAGATTAAACTGGGTGTCCCAATAAAATCACCACTGTGTGAAGAAGACCACAGAGCTGGGTACCAAGAAGGGATTTCAAAGACTTCCATCTTTCATCATCAACAAGAGACAGGAAATCTGCCCATGCATATAGTATAACACCACTATAGCCTACAAATAACTGGAAATTGGGAAAATGACCACATTAACGATATCTATAACCATGGTATCCATCCAGAATATAGACCCCATCAAGGAATCCAGAAGCAAAGTCAAAGCCCCTTACTCAACATAAGCTACAGACATACCCTTAAGAGTTGGGGTACGGGGTAATGCCTAACCATCAGCCAAGAATTTTATGTCATGATTAAACTAAGTTTTGTAAATGACAGAGAAATAAAGTGTCTCCCAGATGAGCAAACACTAAAGGAATTTGTCAATACTAGAGCCTACAGGAAGTGCTCAAAAGTGCAACAGCACAATATATACCAACCAGTGTAAAACACCCAAAAGAACTCACAGCTTTTATAAAACAACTCAAGAGGGTCAAAAAACAATAAGATATCATCCAACACAGTGACCAGAACAGCATCCCACGTGTCAATACTAACACTCAATATGAGTGATTTGAATGCCCCTCTTAAAAGTTACAGACTGGCTGCATGGCTGAAAAATACAACCCAAATATCTTCTGTCTCTGGGAAACATATGTATCCCACAAAAACTCACATAGACTCAAGGTGAAAGGATGGAAAAAATATTCTATGCAAATGAAAATCAACAGCTAGGAGGCACAGCCATTGTCATATGAGATAAAGTAGACTTTAGCAATAGTAAGAAAAACAGACAAAGATGTTTATTATATAATGGAAAGAGAGTAATTCAAGAAGACAAAACTATCTTAATTATATATGCACCTAACACAGGAGCTCCTAGTTTCATAAAGCAAAGAATAAAACAGTAGTATCATAATAAGAAGAAACTTCAACACATCACTGACAGCCCTGGACAGATCATCGAAGCAGAAAGTAGATAAAGAAACTATTGCCTTAAACAGGACTCTAGCACAGATGGACCTAACAGATATTTACAGAACATTCTACCCAAAACTATTAAATATACTTTTTTCCTATAAGAACATGGGACACTTTCCAAGATTTATCATATGTTTGACCACAAAATAAGTCTCCATAAGTTCAAAAAAAATTGAAATCACACCATGTATCTTCTCAGACCACAATAGGATAACACTAGAAATCAATTCCAGGAGAGAAACTCATATGTAGTCAAAGCCATGGAAATTAAACAACCTGACGCTGAATGATTCCTGGACCAGTGATGAAATTAAGATGGAATTCAAATGATTATTTGAACTGAATGACAAAGGGGATACAAGCTTTCTATGGGATCCACTAAACGTAGGCCTAAGGGAAATTTCACAGCTGCACATGCCTATATCAAAAAAACAGAAAGATCATAAATTAACAATTTAATGTCACATCTCAGGGAACTATAAAAAGAAGAACTAAACCTATGCCTACTGTGCCAATACCCGTAGGTACATGTGGTACATGTCCAGTCTATGAAAATTAAGTCAATTTAAGGAGATGGTTAATGTAGGAAGGTGGTTAACTATGGAGGTTCTACTGTAGTTGAATTTTCTTTTATCTGTTCAGCTACTCCATATCATTTCCTTGGGCAATCTAATCTATTTACATTCAAGGTTAGTCTTGATAGGTAAGGACTTAACTACCGCTAATTTTTTTTCCTGGTTGTTTTACAGCTCCTTGGTTTCTTTGTTCCTTTCTTGTTGACTACTTTTGTCATTTGACAATTTTCTGGTGCTACACTTTTATTCCATTCTCTTTCTTGCTTGTATATCTGCTATAGTTTTTTATTTTGTTGGCTACCATGAGAATTAAATTAAACATCTTGGAATTATAATCCACTATCTTAAGCTGATAACTCTGTCACACACAAAAACTCAATAGACTTTTATTCCTCCCCAATTTATATTTTGGATGTCACAATTTACTTTTCCTATGCTTAGCTATGTTTAGATAAAGAAATACAGTTACATTGCAGTTGCCCATGTATTCCATATGATAACATGCTGTAAAGGCATATAGTCTAGGAGCAATAGGCCATACAACATAGCCTAGGTGCATTGCAGGCTATGTCATCTAGGCTTGTGTAAGTACTCTCTATGTTTACACAATGAAGAAATTGCCTAAGGACACATTTCTCAGGATGTGTCCCCAAGGTTAAGTGACATGTGACGATAGAAGGTACCAAAAAAAGTTATAGGCTTTTTAAGAAAGGAAAAACTATATTAAAATTGTAATACTCAATATATATTGATAATAAAAGATGAGTGCAAGTCACATCGAGCACCTCTTATAATTGCAGAAGTCAAACATGACTTGAGTATTACAGATTCAATACAGTTTTTTCCCTTCTTAAAATGTGTATATGTTTTTTGGCACCCTCTGAATATATGTATCTCATAATCTCATGTTATAAACCTTAAACATGAACAACAAAATTTATTTAAAAAAACAAATTTCTAACCCACACAAACCGTGTGATGACGGGTATTTATTGTTTTAACTCACTATGTTTTAGGAGATAATTTGTTTTACGGCAATAGATGGCTCAAACGGTATAATGAAGAAAGTGTTAGAAAGAAAACACATAATTTATGTTTCTGGCTTAAGTTACTAATAATGTTTAATACTTTGTGAAAAAGAGAAAAAAGAAAAGCTGAGAAATGTCTAATTTATTAGCTTTAAAGTACCATATGCACAACTCAACTTCTTTAAAGTACCTTATAAAGTTTTATCCCTTGGAAAGAGGCCCTGAATTCTGGATTCCCAAAGGCATTCTATTAGTTGACATAAATACTAGTTTGACTTTAATTCTAAAATACTGTATTCTATGAAAAAAAGTAAAACAGAAAATGATCTTTCTATATCTTCTAAATTTAAGTACAATTTTTTTTTATTAATTTGGGGAGAAAGACAGGAAGAGGTGTGTGTGCAAAAAATCTCAGGCATACTTTGAATGTCTTTAAATTCCAATTAAAGTAACAACTGCATTAAAAAATAATCATAAGGGCAGACTTACTAATTCAAGTAACAAAAAACTTAGAAATTCTTTCCCTTCAGCATTGTTTAGTGGGAAACAATTTTTCATTGTTTGTGGGAAATTTGGGTTGATTTCAGGAACAAATAATGTAAATATATTGAGTTACAATTCTCTTTATTTTAGCTTAGTATTTAATAATCAGGTCTTGACTTTAGTTGCATTTGACTGTCCTTACAAGGTAGTTATCCTTTAATACTGAAAATACTAAACAGTTTTACCTTTTGTTCATGAATTCTGCCCCCAAATATAGCTTACTTTAATTACAATTCTCTTGTTCCTCAACAGTAATGAATAAATTCCACCGTGACACAGTAAGGTACGCGTGGCAGGATTTGCTGGCAAAGTAAGATCATCAGCATGGGTTGTTTAACAATTGCATTATCTTTAAGGCAGTGCCATTGAATCACAAGCACATTTTAGGGGAAACTATTCCACATGCTTTTCAGAAGCCTTTGTGAAGGGCTTAGTCCTTTTTTCCAATTCAATGTCAGCCTTTTTGAGAAAGCTCAGGGAAAAAATAAAGTCAGTTGGATGCCCAGAGTATGCAAGGTAAGAACGAGCATTCTCCTATCTTGATTACACATATGATCACATGGAAGTAAAAGACCAAATCCTATGTTGAAGTTTGCTTGGAAAATGAAAATGACATTGATACTTTCCCTCATAATTGAATACATATATAAGTGTTCTCACTTTTTTTCTTTTAAGCAAAACATTTTGGAGGCATAAAAGACTTAATACATGTTATTCCAAAGTTGCTGCCTCTATAATTTAGAAATTATGATTGAAATGGAAAACTTTCTGTGCTCTCCAAGGTATGAACTCTCATACAACACAGAAGATCAGTTGCAAAATGAAAATAGCACAAATGCAATTATGTGAAAACTAAACAGGGACCTTTGGAACTAAACCTGTTATGGCTGTGATTGTGATCTACCATGAATGTCAATGAATTCTCATGACTTATTCCATAAAAAACTATCAAGCTTAGAAATGGTAGTCTGTGCAATAATGCTACGTTATGCATGGCAACATTAGAGGTAGAGTGAAGAAATTGTTGAGACTGACAAATTTAATTTTCACAGTTTTCCCTTCAGCCCTTCCCTAGAACTAATAACAAGCAGGAAAAATGAGTAATTTGACATTCACTTTTTTTGTTCTCCCTTCCTAACCATACTGGAAATACACTTCAGGAGTCAAATGGCCAAGAGACATCTAGCCAGAATACAAGCCAAAGAGTGCGGATTGCTCACAAATTAGATACTTCACCACCAAATAATGTATTTTTCCTGAAACCAATGAACTGTATTCAGAGACATTGTATGTGTGTGTATTCCCACTTCCTAATACACCAAGACTGGGCTGATTAAGACCCCTAAAGTTTTATCTTCTACTTCTGGTCTTAATATTTGGGTTGAGATTCGGTGGATTATTATTATATTTGCTTATATTGTCAATGCCACTGTACAGTATTGACCTATGATTAAAGTGTAGTCTGATGCATGTGTCTATATGATGCCATAATAGGAAAGAACTTATGAACTTCTTTGAGTATATGTCTTCTGGAAGTCATTCTTTGCCTTTAAATGAGAAGAAAAATTCCTGTTGGCGGGTGTGTATGCAGGCTTTCAATAAAGCAGGCAGCATTTGAAGGCCACACAGCTCTTGTCAGAAACGCTGAAACCTGAATTCAAGTACCATTTGCTGTACAATGTTAAAAAAGTACTAGGACATATTAGACAGATGAAGTTAGTAGAGTAAGTAACCAAGTTGAAAATTCAGATGCATTTTGCTCTTTAGTAGGAAATAAACTAAAACCAGATAGCCATTTCAGAGGCTGAATAAGGAGATCACGGTTGGGTAAATAAGATGGAACTTTCCCCCCCACAATGGACCTCATTCTTCTCAACTTTTCCTTTGTCTATTTTCAGAACATCGACCTGGCCCTGAGCATACTGATTATTTCATTTCCAGGAGCTATTTTTGCTCATTAGAAGCTAATATTGGTTCAGGAATGGGCTGTTAAAATGGGCCTTTTGACTCATCCTGCATTTGCTTTTAGTCGGATTTTATTTGAAGAGATTTGTAATTCACATGTTTAATTTTAAAATTCCTTAATATGCAAATGGCAGCTGTAGTATGCATTTACATTCAAAGTGGTAGCAAGTAAGTGCATTTCAGTTTTGTACACAGTCTCCTGCACATCTGCAGATAATTACACATTTGCTCAAACATGAGAAAACATACAGTTCCTTTGGCTATGTATCTTTCTTGAATTATTAATCTTGTGGAGAGAATTTGGCAGTAAAAGCATTATATGAAAAAACAACCTTTCATTTTATTTGACTAAAAAATCTTGTGGTGGTTGCCCATCTTTCACTAAAAGGTAATGCTGACAGGGAATTGAGCAAAAGTATACATTTAGCATACTTAATTTAGTGATGTCAGTTTGGCATTGCCACTGACCTTTGTGGATTATTTTCTGCAATAGAAAACATGTGACATTACACAGTAAATCTTTTCAAGGATCCAGGGAACTGATTCTTGCTTCCCCCACCCAATTCTCAGCAGATACGGACTGCAGATTACAGCAGAGTTTTGCTCAGAGAGCAGCTTGAGTTCTTTGAGGTCAGGGAATGTGACTTCAGTATCTGTAGCGCTCTATAAACTCTCTGTGTTCCAGAGTGCTGTGTTCATAATGGATGCCTAATCAGTATTTTTATTTTAACAGATAATTGTTGATCCTTTAAGAACCATATGATGGGATGCTGATGTGTGTAGCAGATAGTCTTCCCCCACATGTTGAGCCCAGGTGATTCAGTTCATGCAGTGTTTTTAAGCGCTCCATTTCCTCCAAATCTGTGGATTCTGGCAATGTGCCACTTCTAATGTGCCTGAGCTGTAAAAACCAAGGAACAAACTATGTAACGTGCAGGCAGAGAAATGGACATCTAAGGACTTGATGAGTTTGCCCAATGCCATGTTACATGTAACAGCAATTTACAATTTATAATCCAGTGGTGAGAAATTTGATGTTTGTAGATTTGGATTTAACTGAATTTCAGCTTTTTTACTTTGCATGAGAGAAATCAGTAGTGTAAATAAGATGCCATGGGAGAATTACCGTTTTGAGAATAATTATTTAAAAATAGTAGCACGATTATTTAATATCAATGCTGATGTAAATCACCAATAAATGTTTTTTTATCCAACTACTTGGGAATAGCAGTTTCATGGTTATAATTATTCTACTGGATAGTAATTTAGCTGCATTCAAATGAAAAATAGAAACTCATTTTCTAGTTTTGTCCTCAATTGGTAAATTTTTTATTTATTACCAAAGTATAATAAATTCACTGGGTTGTCCTCCTTCTTTAGGAGAGGGGAATATTTCCTGTATGTCCCAACCACTAAAAATGGTGTCTGACACAGGACAATTATTAATGTTTGAGGAATTGGTCAATGTATTTTGCTTTGATTTTTAAATTTTTGAGAAAAAAAATTTTTTGCTGCCAAATTTTTCATGGGGTATCTTTTTTATTTTTAATTAAGAAAAATTTTTTTTTTTAATTTCAGGTTACTATGAGGATACAAATGACCAGGTCACAATATTTGAATTTCTTAGGTAAAGTCCCTCCTGTAGTTGTATCCCACACCCAAAAGTTGTGCCCTACACTGCTACATTGTGGCCCATGAAGTCTGGTAGAGTGATGCCTCCGGCTTTGTTTTTTATCAGTAAAAATTGCTTTGGCTATATAGTTTTTTCTGGTTGTATACAAAATGAAGAACTATTTATTTCCAGTTCTTAAAGTATGATGTTGGTATTTTAATGGGGATTGCACTGAATCTGTAGATTGGTTTGAAAGTATAGATATTTTAACAATACTGATTATTCCCAGCCAAGAGTATAGTATGATCTTCCATTTGTTAATGTCATCTGCTATTTATTTTCTTAGGGTTTCATAATTTTCTTTGTAGAGGTCCTTT
>CAUYRH010075713.1:0-39475 GCA_963574655.1 Perodicticus potto | reverse complement strand
ACCCGGTTCTGGGCGGGCTGTGTGACCAGGGGTAAGTATTTAACATCTCTGTGCCGTGGTTTAAAATTCTCTAAAATGGGGGTCGTGTTATTGGTTTATAAGGTTTTTATTATAATTATTTTTTTTTTTTTTTTTTTTTTTTTGAGGCAGAGACTCAAGCTGTCGCCCTGGGTAGAGTGCCGTGGAGTCACAGCTCACAGCAACCTCCAACTCCTGGGCTCAAGCAATTCTCTTGCCTCAGCCTCCCAAGTAGCTGGGACTACAGGCGCCCGCCACAACGCCCGCCTATTTTTTGGTTGTAGTTGTCATTGTTTGGCAGGCCGGGCTGGAATCCAACCTGCCAGCTCTGGTGTATGTGGCTGGTGTCTTAGCCACTTGAGCTACAGGTGCCGAGCCTGATACGATAATTCATTGAGTTAGTATAGGTAAAGATTTTAGTACAGGGCCAGGCACACAGTAAATACTCGGTAAATGTTAGGTGCCATTGTTATTGTTGTCATCTGTCTTGCAGGAATAGGTGTAGTTTTTTTCATAGTTTAATGTTAATATTTTACTTGTGTTGTCTATTAAGTATTTAGCCTTCGCAGTGGAAGATTGGAGGTAGTATCCCTGCCTTTTGTTAAGTGACTTGTTCCAGACTAAGCTAAAAGTCCCCGTTACATCTTCCTGTCTAGTTACCTGGGCCACTGTTCCACAGGACTTCAGTATGTTCTCCTTAGATGGTTGACATGATTCTAAATCAGTTTATCAGCATAAGGGAGAAGTTAAGTATGCATGATAGTTGTGATGAAAGTTCAAAATTTTTCTGATTTTAATAATTATGATTCTGCAGTGCAGCCACTAAAAATGATCCCTGTAAAGAGTGTGTAGCAAACTGGACAGATCCATCTGTCCTTCTGAGGGTCGCAGCACTGACTCTGGAATACCATTCCTGGGGTTCGGCTATCAGTCCAGCCCTTTGCTAACTGTGTGTACATGTCCATTGGGCAAGTCCCTTAACCTCACTGTGCCTCAGGATTTTTTTCTTCTGGAAAATGGGGGTGATAATATGTTACCTACTCAGAGGGTTGTTGTAAGGACTTGATAAATTCAGCTGTGAGCACTTGGTGGTTAGTGCGGTGGTGGTGATTAGTGTGGCAATGGTGGTTAGTGTGGCAGTGGTGGTGGTTAGTGCAGTTGTGGTTAGTGTGGTGGTGGTGGTGGTTAGTGTGGCGGTGGTTAATGTGGTGATGGTGGTTAGTGTAGTGGTGGTGGTTAGGGCAGTGGTGGTTAGTGTGGCGGTGGTTAATGTGGTGATGGTGGTTAGTGTAGTGGTGGTGGTTAGGGCAGTGGTAGTTAGTGTGGTGGTGGTTAGGGCAGTGGTAGTTAGTGGTGGTGGTTAGTGTGCCTTAATCCAGTGCACTAAGCGAAGGGTGCCCTGTGCTTCCAGCTATGTGACGAAACGCGCACAAGAAGAGCAGAAGGAGGCACTGTAGCGCATGGTGGCTACACCAAAGGGGAAGGAGAGGCTTTGCTTTTTTTCTCTTTCCCAATTTTTAGTAATTTGGTTGTGTTGTTTTGTTTTTTTTTATTTGTGGCTGACAGACAGATGTGGCCAAGTCTCAAGTACTTGGAGTGCCATGACTTAAACACGCTCAGAGTGTGTCCTAGGCAAGTTAAAAACCTTATAGTCCAACAAGTCTGTTTTTAGGAATTTAACCCAAGGGAGTATATACGAAGATCTTTATTCAGCATTGATAAATTAACGACAACCGCACTTGCCAATAGTAGTATGTTGGTCTCATAAACGACGGTGTTTCCGTTCAACTAAATACTGTTTCACATGGGAGAGGACATGGTCTTTGGATATTTATTGGCCCAAATAGATGTTTGCATTCTACATAAGAGCATGTTAATAAAGTATCGTAGGATGCCATATTTCTAAATCTGCATGCTCAGTTATGTATAAAAAGGGGACTCAGGAAACGTCAAGGTGTCACTGGTGGTGGTGGGGTTACCTTTAGTGGTAGGGTGATTTTTTGTTTCTTCAGCTTCAACTTAGTCCAAGTAGGATGAGTTTTGCTTTTTTCCTTTAACTTAAATATAACTTTTCTGTAATTAAAAAATACATAGTTTTATAAATTTTTAATCTTTATAAAAATTGGATTTCAAAAAAGTATCCTATAGGGAAGGTTGGTAATTTTTTATTCCTTTAGAGTGCTTGTAGAGCGTGTTTAGAATAAACTGTGAGTTTGGAATGCTACATGGAGTGTCTTATAACCTTTATCCTTCCCTGCTCTTCCTGGCTATTTCTGAAGGGCATACTCACCTTGGCATCGTCTTATTGAAATGTCTTGTCCTCAAAGCTCCACTAACTTTACTGTAGTCTCAGAAGTCTGGTCCTCTAAGTATGAGTCGTTATCAAAGATGTGAAGAATCCACTTCTTCCTTTTCCCTGGCAAACTTCTCTGTGCCCAAAAATAGCTATAGCGGAGAGTCAGGGAAATCTAAGCCCACTTGCTAAAATTTATCTTAGAGTTGTAAGGCTCTATTTTCCCCTGTTTTTGTAGGAAAGAACAGCAGTGTTTCAGGACTTCTCACATTCCAAAAGAGGCATCCTTCTTTGCACGGTATGTATCATTCTGTACCCCTTGCAAAAGTTGAAATATTTGTGTAATGGCAGTTGTCCTGTGGTCAGCCTCACAGGACATGGGAGCTCTCCGTGCAGCTGATCTCTTTGCACTTCTGACTTGTCACCTGACTCTGTCACAGATAGCCAGCCACCACCATGCAGAAGACTTGGCAATTTGCTCACTAATAGTGGCAGCTGTTGGTCTGAAAATGTGTGAATCTTGACAATTTCTATCCACCAAAAAGTTGTAAATTACAGCTATCGGGAGTAATTAGAGCTGAGAAAGCCTTTTTGGACAAAATGACTACTTGCTTCTGCTCACCTTTTTCTTCAAGGAAGATAGGTTCTCTGGGACGGATTTTATTTGCTGTTAACTCACACTCTAATTTGCCCCATGATTTCCGGTTTCTGGGACTTATCCCCTCAGCCGCAGCCCATGCAGTCTTGGTTAGCTGCCTCCAGTGTGGCACTGGCCTTTTTATGCGTGTCTCCTGCTCCTTTGAGAGTGTTCCCCTCTCTGGAGATTCACTTTACCATAGTTGTTGTGTCTCCCAAGATTGAAATACCTTCTCCATTTGTGCCATCTTGGATGATAGAACTTAATCTCCAACTAGTTGTTTAAGTCCCTGTGTGTGCGGTAAAATTGCCCTTTGAGTTTAGTAAATCGGGTGAAGAAGTACAGGTGGGAACAAGGACATTCAGCTGTTGGGATACCTGTCTTGGCCTCACTTTTTTAAGAAGCTTGTACTGTATGTTCAGTTTTAAAAGTAAAACTGTTGTCTTTCTAAATTTAGAGTTTGGGGCAAATATGGCTTTGTTTCTTTTGTGTCCATACCTGTGCTTGTCCTCAGGAAAGCTTGCCTAGTGGCCACTTACCACAGTGCTGGTTTTCATGTGTGTGTAGCAAATGATGACCCTCCCGACAATCGGTATGATCTGAGAACTACGACTTCTGGAATACTTGCCTGCTAAGGAGACCACGTACCCCTTCCCTTTATGAAGTCCATCTACAAGCCTGTGTTTATTCTAAAACGATCTTTAAATACCTGGTCTAAAGTAAAGATTAAGTCTACATGATGTCCTTGATAAATTTGTCAAAAGTCCTTATCAGGGTGGTGCCTGTGGCTCAAGGAATAGGGCACTGGCCCCATATATCAGAGGTGGTGGGTTCAGACCAAAGACTGCCCCCCCCAAAAAAAAGTCCTTATCATATCTCATAATACTTTCTAGAACTTGACCCCAGTCTCTCTTTCACCCCACATCTCACTTGCTCCCTGGCCTTCAGCCAAATAGGTCCTTCCCTCAGTTCCATGAGTATGTTGTGGTGGCTTCTTCAGGCCTTGGGGCCTTGGTACATGCTAGTCTCTTGATCTGGAATACCCCACCCTGACTTTGACCCAAGTATGGGTCTCAACTTAAACTGAACCCCAGCGGCCCCGGCTTCTTGACAGGCACGGTTATGCACCTGCAGATGCTTGCTCTCTGGAATGCTCATTACACCTGATCTAGGTTCTTCCCACCAGATGATAAGGTCCGTGAAGACGAGGTCTGTGATGTGTTCACGCTTCCATCCCAGTGTCTAGCACAGAGTAGGCACACAGTAGGCACTTGGTGTTTGTGGGTTGAACTGGGTGGAATATAAAGAGCCCAACCGGCTCAGCCCCTGTAGCTCAAGCGGCTAGGGCACTAGCCACATACACCAGAGGTGGCAGGTACATCAGCCCAGCCCCAGCCTGCCAAACAGCAATGACAACTACAACGAAAAAATAGCCGAGTATTGTGGCGGGCACCTGTAGTCCCAGCTGCTTGGGAGGCTGAAGCAGGAGAATTGCTTAAGCCCAAAGAGTTTGAGGTTATTGTGAGCTGTGACGCCACGGCACTTTACCGAAGGTGACATAGTCAGACTCTGTCTCAAAAAAACAAAGAGCCCAACAGACTCAATGTTGACAGCCACCAATTTGTGCCTTTTTCTAAAGACTGGGACAGGTAGAGATTGAATTTACTTTTCCATACCTCCAGTGTGATCTGAGGAGTGAACGTTGTAGATTATCTATATTGAAATAGAAAGTGTTAGGGCCCTTTGTATTGGAGTTTGGGTTAGGATAGGAACAAAATGTTTTATCTTTGGCCCATAAGATGCTGGATTTATCCCTGAGAAATTGTCACCTGGCATGCAGGTGCCACTGTGCTTTACAGACATGGGTGAGCTGTTAAGTCTCAAAGAAAACTCAGGTATCTGAAATTTAGTTGCTTGTTTTCTTAGTAGCTGCACGTGGCAGAAAAGCTCATTCTTTCTGGAATATAATTCTCAGTGGGGTTAGAAGCATGATTCCCTTCCTTGTTCTGTCTAGCTGATGATACCTATAGGCAGAGATGTCAGCTAGACAAAGAACACCATTGTCTTGGCAAAGCACAGCACCCCCAGCCCTCTGTACCCTCCCAGTCCGGGGCCACCTGTAAAGCAAACTCTCCCTTGGCTGCAGTCTGCTGCTTGGTCCTTGTTCATTTGCTTGTCCAGTCAAGCTGATCTGCTGCCAGACTCTGGTCTTTTCTTTACTCTGCAGCAAAGATGACTAGAGAAAAGCTGGGTGGGGCTCCTTTCTCTAGGTTTCTAGGTCAGAATAGGAGCACAGGTTCCCTGGTGATGAGAACGTCTTTGCTTACCCTCTCAGTATTCTTAACACCTCTGCCATGTTTGTTAGCTTTAGCCTGGTGCTTCTGGTGCATCGTAGAGGCGTGGGGCGTGTGGGACACACACACTGTAACAGAGCATGCTTGGGTCGGGGGAGATACTGTCACTCTATGTCCTTCTAAGCAGCCTGTTGCTTGCCAGGCTATCTGATGCTCTCCAGGAGCCTCCGTGGTGTTAATGAGGAACCAGGGCCACGTCAGGACCAGACAGATGGAGAACTGGCTCCTTTTGATAAAGAGGACTCATGTTGTTAATTGTCACATGGGCATTCTTCTTTCCCTTTGTACTGTACCTTTTGCCATTTTAATTTATCTGAAACTCTCATCCCAAGATCCTTTTAACAAGGCCAGAAAACTGCATATCTTTACGAAAATTTGGAATTTGTGGTATAAACACACAAAAGTTCATAATTATGCTATTTTCTTTACTATGCATCTTAGAAAGTTCCCTCCCTCTACTCATGTTCCTTCCTGCTACGAGTAAAGGGGTGTGTGTGTGTGTGTGTGTTTTATTTCATCTTAATTATAAATATCTTAAAAGCAAGGACCTATTTAATTTCATGGAACTTGCTCAGGACCTGATGCATGGCTTTGTGTTTTTTGGTTGTAAGTCAACAACCATGGTCAGGTGGAGTCTGGGCAAAAGTAGAAGGGTATTTGAGGCAAACAGAACCAGTTTGTGAAAGAAAAGTCTTCACACATTTGTAGTGTAATTTTGTGTCCCCTGGAAAATTAGATCCAAGTAAAAGCCAAGTTAAGTAGGGAGCTGGGTTGAGCAGGAACGAGTCTTTCGAAAATTCAAAGCCTACTTCCCAAAATAGAATTAAGAAACCAAAGTAATCAGATGTAAGACACTGGATTGTCTATAAAGTATTATTTTTTCCTGTGTATAGTGAAGAACTTGCCCTAAGGCAAAAGAAGGGAACATGGTTTTTAAAGTCATTGTTATGTTGATGATTGATAAAGAGAGAAACAATTAAGTGACTAGGAAATGGAAATTCCAGGCCGCCTCTGACTTTAAGGCTGCCAGGAGACTCTGTTGGGCTGAGTGGCTCTCTTTGGTTAACCGTGGATAAATGAAGTAACTTTTTCTCCAGAAAGGAAAGAGCTCTGCTGCACCCAGGCCTGCCGACTGGGACTCAGTCTTCACGGGGAGGAATCCTGCTGTCCTGCACACACGTTTCTCACAGGAGACGCCCTAAATCCTCTCAGCTGCTTCCTTTCACCTCTCAGTTTTGTGGGATTTTTTGGTTTTGGTTTTGTGTTTTTTTGTTTTTTTGTTTTTTTCTTCAAGCACACTTATGTCTGTGCAATTCTTAATTTCCTCTCCTCCTGGGAAATTTCCACTGTGCCAGGAGGCTGGGAGACAAAGGAAATAAGGCTCTACGAGTCACAGGAATGTCAGTTCAGTGCCCCAGATAAATGCTTGCTTTTCTCTGGAGTTTGCTTTTGAGGTAAAGTTATTCTTTTCATTTTATTTCATCTGTGTTAATGGAAAGATCATTTGGAGATTGTTTGCTGTTTACTCAGTTACGCTAACTCGTGTTGCCAGTTTTTTGGCGGCTTCAGCCAAGATCTCTCGCCTCTGACAGCTTCTGCACTCTCTCCTTCCTCCTCTGATTACGCAGCCCAATCTGTCACCCGGACAACGGGGGCCTGTACCCTGCTGATGGCTTTCCACACACAGCAATAATGACTTTTGGCAGGCCGGGAAGGCGTCAGAGGCGAGTTTGCTGCGTCCCTTCTCAGAGAGACGGCTGGCCCCCTCTCCCTGTTAGTAAAAGCACTTTGTGAGGTTCTTGGGTAAATAAATGAGTCATTTTAATCCAACTGACAGGCTGGCACCTGAGCAAGCTGCCTTCCATCTGTACTCCTAGGTCTCATGGAGGCAGCCAATTGTCAAGCCCAGGGCCTTCAAGGCCTCACCGTTGAGTGTCTTTCAGAACTGACTTTAGCAATTCTTTTGCCCTAATTAGGTTAAAGGAATAAAATAGGGCTGTGTTGAAGTTCTAACAACAGGCAGAGAACAGACGCTTTTGCCGAGTCTTCTTGTGATCTCGTGTGGCTGGCTGACAGCACTCCAGGAGGGGGATAGTCTTCTGCTTCTTTGGGTCCTCTGCCTGGGGTTTCGGGGGGTGGGGGGAGAGTGAAGAGACCGTTAGGTCACCTCTCCACCTTAGTGCCCCCATGCCAGTTCTTCGCTGTGGAATGGCTAGGCTACTCAGATGTACAGTTCCCAAGACCCCTGTCACATACACTGTATCCTTCCATCTTCACAACAGCCTCCGAGATGGTTCACAGGTCAGTGAGCCTCGGAGCGCTGACTCAGCTTGGCCAGCTGGGACCACTCCCCAGGTGAGACTGAAGCGGGCAGGCCCTCATCTCTGTTCCTGCCCCAGGACTGCCGTCCTTCCCCTCAGTCCCTTAGCTTAGGCTTGAGTGGAAGGAAGTACCTAAAGAAATGTCTGGGTTGAATCTGGGTGAGGGAAAATGGGGAGTGGCAGGCCACGGTCGACTGTTAAGAGGGGTTCCCCCAACGCAGGAGTAGTGGGAGACAAGAAGGTTGTGTCTTAGCCGGTTGTCCAGAGCTAAGCCATCCAAGTGCAGAATAGAACCTTGAGGAACCGCAGTGCGAGGCTGCTGGCCTCCTTTTTCACTCACCGTTTCCATGTTTGCGCTCAGAGTCTTGTGAACATCATGTGCTGTTTCAGTCTTATCTATGTTTCCTGGTTGAATATACTAAACCAATGAGCAGTTAATTTTTTACAAAGACTGTCTGTAAAGCTTAGGCAGCCTATTGTCTACATGTATCTTCCACTTAAATAAAATAAATCATTTCTTAACAAGAGCTTAGCAGATTTAAGAGCCATCAGTGTTTCTAAAGACATCAGCTGTGGTTAGTGTAGAAAGCGTTTCCTGCTCCCCTTTAGATAGAGAACATTCTAAGTTGTGTTCTCAAAGGCATCAGCTCTGCAGTGTCAGCCTTCAGCCTTCAGAGCGTGTGGGAGCTGTCTGGAAACACCGCTTGGGAGGTTGATACACTTGTACGTTAAACTTGTGCGTGCACACTTAACGGGTGCAGCCTACCCACCACTCAAAGGAACCTGGCAAATCCCAGGTGTGAGTAAAGGCGCACACCTGAGTGGTGTGGGGAGCGCTAGTGGGACAGTGTCTTTCTTGAGTCCTGCCTCTGACCCTGAGAGAAGCAGGCAGTGTGCTTCTTATACAGACTTTTCACACTTTGTTTCTCAAAACTACATGCACGTGAGTCCTTTGTGATCCTTAGAAGTGGTGGGAAGAAACTATTGCAGAAGGATCTCACAGCTGTGAAATGGAAGAAAGGAATAGAGACCAGTTTGCAGCCATCAAGGTAACAATGAATATTATAGACAAGGAGCATCAATAGATGTGAAGATTTTATGAATAGGACGATGTTATTTGCATGGTCTTAACGTTTCACTCCTCAGTGAAGGAGTAAGTACACCCATCTTCGTGTAGAGGGAAGCTGGTGGACGCTTCCCCCATAATGGCACACAGCGTTACCTATACAGGGTACATTGTCAGTGGTGTGGAGCCTCGGGAAGCATATGCTGTCCTGCTAGAATGCTTAACCCAGAACTTACCAGGAGGGAACACCTCAGCAAATGTGGATTGTGGGTGTTCCTCAAGATACCTGGACTCTTCAAAAATGACAGTCATCAAAACACTAAGTAAGTTAATACTGCTCCAGATTAAGGAGGTCTACAGAGACGTAACAGCAGCATGCATGACCTGGGTTCCATCCTGGGTTGGGACGGAGAAACGACAAGAAGACATCTGAAGTACAGCTGGAGAAATTTAAATATGGACCGCTTGTTAGAAAATAATTGTATTCAGTATTTCTTAGATGTGATAACAGTGTTGAGGTTATATAGAAGAATGTCCTTTTACTTAGGAAATGCTTGTTGAAGTATTCAGAATAAAATCATGATGTTTGCAACTTTTAGATGGTTCAGAAAACTGCGTCTGTGTAAAGAGAGGGAGAGAGAAAGCAGATGGGGCAAAGACTGGCGATTTATGGGTCCAGGTGAGGGCGCTGCAGGTGCTCCCTGTGTTAGTCCTCAGACTTTTCTGTGCTTTAAATTTTTCTAGGTAAAAATTGTAGTGTAAATGATATGCATTTATGGTTGAAAGAAAAACAAGCATACAGCCAAGAAAACACAAAGATAAAAAGTAAAAATCACCCCAAGTCCCCCTGTCCAGAGGTAATGACAGTTGACAGTTCTGTGAGCCTCCTTCAGAGTATGCTTCTCGGTGTATGTGTCTGTCGCTGTAGCCATCTATCTTTTTTATATTTTTCTGTTTTGTTTTTGTTGTCCTTCCTTTTTCTCCTTTAATCTTTTTTACTGAATCCAGATCATTTGTCCTTTAGAATGCGCTGACCCCCCCCAGTCCTGGATTTGGCTAGTTGTGCCCTCACGGTGTTGAACATGTTCCTCTTTGTCCCGTGTGCCCTATAAACTGTGTAGACACGGAGTTGAATTGAGGTTATAGGTTTTGGTTTTCAGAATTTTTGGCAAGAATACGTCATAGACGGGCGGCGCCTGTGGCTCAAAGTAGTAGGGCCCTGGCCCCATATGCTGGAAGTGGCGGGTTCAAACCTAGCCCTGGCCAAAAGAAAAAGAATACATCATAGACTAAGGCTACACTCTCCTACTGCATGACAGCTATCTTTTTAAATATGTCACAAGTTTTACGTGGTCTCCGTTAAAAGTATAAAGGTTCATTAAAGGCTGTCTAGCTTCCGTCCCTGCCCCGTCTTACCTGCTCTGTCCCTCCCCTGGAGGCAACCATTTTTATGAATTTTCGGGTTTTTCTCTTCACTATTTCTTATTTAAATGTGAGCAGATATGTTTATATTTTCACAATTTCTTACGTGAAAGCCTACCTTTGATAGTTGTGTAAGACTGTATTATATGAGACACTGCCATATTTCATCCACCCTGTCTTCTGCTGATAGGCAGATCTGCTATTATGTATGCTGCTGACATGAATAGCCTTCTGCATATATCATTTTGTATTTTGTATCTTTGGATGAATTTCTAGACATGACATTCCTCAAGGGTGTATGTAATTTGGATATATATTACCAAGTTCCCTGCTGTAGGGACTCCCATTGGCAACGTATGAGGGGTACAGCATCTTCTTTGATGGTGGGCTGCAGATAAGGCAGCCTTGGAGAGTGAGAGTAAGGTGGGCCTCCTTCAAGGGTTCCTTTCGCTGCTTATCTGTGTCCCTGGACGGATGACTTAACCTCCCTAAACCTGGGTTTCCGCATCTGTCAAATGGGGGTAACAGTTGTTTTGAGGAGTTGTCAAGATAATTGCACAGCATGGTGTGTGGTGTGTGGTACGTGCTCTGTGACTGGGAACATTCTTGTTACAACTGCTGTGCTGAAAAATGAATCTGAGTGAGAATTTGTTACCAAAGATGAAGGGATTCCCACTTTCTGGTCTCTGCAGGAATGGTGAGACTCAAAAGAGCAGAGGGTTTTTGCTCTTCGGGTAGTGACCAAGAGCAAAAGAAAGAAAATTTAAAAGAAAATTTAAATTTCGGTTGCTTGTGTAGGTTTTCAACTGCCTAATGAAGTGTTTGAAGTGATTCATGGATCTGGCCTGGATTCTAATTTAGCTATCAGAAGGGACTGGGTGCTTCTTGACCCTTACTGCTCTCCGAGGCTAATAAACCAAAATTATTAGGAAATATTTTGCAGCTTACATCCACAAGTGAGTGCCTTGAGGGGGAGTGTTTAGAAGCACGCTTCACAGCTGTGCCTTCATTAGGCTTCACTTATAGGTGTGGGTTTGGGGTAATAATTGGGACAAACTGAATTTGTAAAACATGCTGGAAGTTTTCAGAATTCTCATACATGACACCACTGATAATTACTGTGTATGTTTTTGAGCTAACCCGTAGATTATGTCATTTTAGCACAATGGGTTGTGGCTTCCTTACCAACCAGTTCTTTTGAACTTGCCCCTAAATCAGAATTTTTAACCATAAATGGACTTCAGAGGATCCCTGAGGCCCCTGAAATTGTGTGCAGGATTATGTAGAAGGAGTGGGTGCATTGGGGGTGGGTGAACTCTTTGGGTTTGTAGTAAATTATCAGACATATCCTTGACCCAAAAAAGATTCAGAAACTCAGTCCTAAACCATACTCTTTCTGTTTTGAAGGACGTTGCGGCGCGGGGCTTGGATCTCCCTCAAGTCACGTGGATTGTTCAGGTAATTTTTTTAGTTGTTAAGACGTAAGCTTTAGGCAGGGATGTGTGATCATGAGTGGATACGTTGGCTTTAAACAGAATAATTATTACTCCTCTCTTGGGTGTTGCCCTGGTAACCAAGCAGCAAACCAGTCTTATCTGCACACTTCTCCTGACACCCTTCCTTAACCCAGCCTGACTAACCACTACAGCAAAACATCCAGAATGTGCATGTGCAGGAGGGAGGTGGCAGGCACTCCTGCTCCCAGACTAATTCATGTCACAAACCAAAATTTCAGAATCTGAAAATAACAGGAATTACCTGGGCTCCTGGGAGGCCGCATTGTGTCCAGAGGGAGATGGCTCAGCTGTCCTGAGAGCTGTGTCCGTGCACATTGACCTGCAGGGAGCAGTTAAGTTCTTGACAGCATCTTAGACATACCTCTGGCTTTGCCAGAGGGTACAGGTGTTAGGACTGGAGTCTCCTGACTTTAGTTTTATATTTTCTTTTCGTTAGTCCACAGAATAGAAGCCTTTGTGTGTGGGGGCCAAGGGACATGTGCCCTGTTTACGTGAGTCATGGTTTATTCACATGTTAATGGAATTGCATCCCTGTCAGTGGCTAGGAAACCTGATGTGTTCGCCATAGACGATCACTTTGGGACTAGTGGCGCTGTGTCTTCTTTCCTCTTGGTCCCAGAGTGAATTGAAGATAAGGCAAGGGTGATTTTAATGTGTGGGAGGCCAGACATAAAAAATTGATCATTTAGAGCTGCTTATATTGTGAATATACATAAGTTGAATATGCCTAGCCTTGGTCCTCTGATCTTGTTGTGTATGTGCGCGCATGTGGGGGTGACAGCAAAGAAAGAGGAGGAATGAATATAGGATCAGTTAGCTTTAATGATAATAGAGTTATTGCCAAAGAAAACATAAAATGCTATGCATAATTCTTTCTGGAGTTACAGAGTCTTCCCTTTTGCCTGAATCAGAAATGGTGTCCATGGGAGCAAAAGCAGGTCCCGACTTGCTAGAAACTAGCCCCTCAACTGGCTCACAGCTCTGCTCCATAGGGACCCAGTGGAACTGCAGGGAGGTGGTGGGGACGGGCTGCAGGGCCTGCTCCTGGTGGCCGGCAGCAGAGCTGGACTCTGCCAACAGAGTCGTCAGCCTCCTTTGTCCCTACACCACCTAGGGTCCTCTGCTGCCTCATTCCCACTGCTTTGTCTACTAAGGAAGTAGGCCAAGGTCGTGTGGTCATGCTGGAGAAAAGCACCCCCACCTGCCTGCATTTTCACCTTGCGTGGTCACCTTAGTGAAAAGATGCAAATAGGAAAATGAAGAGACCTGTGGAGAAGTAAAATTAAAAAGGAGATATTGGGATGAGAAGACATCTCGTTTATCTGAAACTTGGCCACTGTTCACATTTGCATGTCAGAGCCTTGTTATTTCCAATGAAGCCAGGAGTTTCAGGGTTGAGTGACTTCTCCTTGTGATTGTGCTAGGGTAATCATAGCACCAGGATTTAATTCTTAGGCTACCTGGAGGCAGGTGAGGGGTATTGCACTTCCAATTAATGGCAATCCCTTGATCTATGAATGCCTTCATTTTTGTTACCCTTTTTAGTACAACGCTCCGTCTTCACCTGCAGAATACATCCATCGGATTGGAAGAACTGCCCGGATTGGCTGCCATGGGAGCAGCCTGCTCATTTTGGCTCCTTCAGAGGCAGAATATGTCAACTCGTTGGCTTCTCACAAAATCAAGTGAGTCAGAAACCTGAATGTGGTTTCAGCTGATCTCACCTAATTAACTTTCTGTCGCTTTTTACAGTGGATGGGCCTTGTAAGCTGAAGAAGAGCCATTAACCCTTGTGATCCCTAAACGAGTTCCAGAATAGCCAGTGGCAAAAACTAAAACCCTTAATGCCATCAGCACATGACAATTGTCATTGCATTGCCAGACTAAGGCACAGGACGATCTGTGGCACTCGGTTTCCTTTTAGAAGTGTGTTTCGTTTCTCTGATTGTAAAATAATGTGTACAGCCCTCACAGCCTCTCGAAGACCTTTTTTTATTCACAACTTTTATTGCTTGCAATTAACATTTTGTATTTTCAAAGTTGATTTGTCTTTAAAAAAATAAAAATAATACTTTTTGCTCATCACGCAGTTCCCCTCCCCTAGGAAAATGAACCCAGAGGGGAATGATTTTCAGGCGCCCATGTTGTGTATAGTACAGTGTTGGCACCTCACGTGCCCCTGAGTAGAGCTCTGGCTGCTGTGCTGTGAATGCACAGCTCAGCTGTACTGATAAATGGGATGATTTTATTTCTTTTCTTTCCTTGCCCAGAACTCACTCTTTGAGGGTTGTTAGTGTGAAGATTTGTGGATTAAGGTTTACCCAGAAAATGTGCCGTGCTTCCTTCAGTGCTGTGAGGATTCTCACAGGCAGAAACCTGTTCTTGGTAGTAATTTCAGATGGGCCAAAGTAAAGATAGTTTGGGTTTTCCTTTTATTCACTTTGTTCCTTATCTTAATATAATCTGTCACTTGAAAAAGTGCCTTTGTTTGTTTCAGGAAAACGTGAGTATTGTATCTTATTTGTGAAGGAAGTCTCATGTAGGCCAACTAGTCAGTCACTTTCCACCTGGCACCATTCTCCAGCTGAGGCCGGCGGCCAGGCCTGCTCTTTGCAGCTTATTCAGCCTCTAGGCCAGCACCATACCAGGCTTCTGCACTCCAGAAACAAGGGGATTGGAGTGAAAGCTGGTTGATAGAGCTGGCGCTCTCTCCTTCACTCACCCGGTTTTCACAGCTAGGAGCCCATCAAGACACTCTTGCTGGTTTTCCGCTCATGGGAATTTGTGTGCGTGTGGAAAGCGCTTTCAGAATTGCGTATTGTGGCCTCATGATAGAAAATTTAGTCACTCTACCTTGACAGCCTGCCGATTGCTCCACACTTTTCTTCTTCCCTGCATTCTAGACCTACAAATTCGCCTTCTCCCATTACTTCCCATCAGTAGCTCTCCAGGCACTCTCCCTGCCCAGTCACTCGGACATCGTCTCCTTAGGAAAATGAGTGGTAATAGTTAAAAGTCATGCAGTAATTGTCTGAGGCCACAGTAAACACCTTGGTGCCTCTGTCTCTCTGTTCTCTTTAGTTTTTACTGTAAGACACTTACTCAAGTTGTTGCTATGAAGCATTCAAATATAAATCTAAAGTTGAAGAGGGAAAGCAATAATTACATAGACATGAATTATTAGTGTGCTGTGGATATTTTAAAGGAAAAACAAGGGCAGTCATCCACTAAGATCTTTTGTGGAAAATAGTATGCTAGCATTCATGTAAGATTCAGCATGATGTTTGCATTAAAAAGAAGAGAACTCAGTAGTGCCAGGGATGTGATCTTGGAGAACAAATTGAGAAGGGTGATTAAGTAGAGAAGTACTGAAGGAAGAGATTTAGGTCTTTGGAGGAGAGACTATAAGGTAAGGTGTTGTAAGAACATTTATGTCAGCAGGGAAGAGTCTTGTGTGGGTCCCACTTGGTGGTGTCTGCCCTGAAAAATCCCCTGCTGAGGGGCCTAGCCCTGGACTGCTGTCTGCCCCACCAGCTGGATGAAATCGACCTGGACAGAGAGCAGGACGTGGGTGGTTATTTTATGGCCACATATTATATATTTCCCCATTTCTGTTTGAGGGAAGGCTATACATTGCGTATCTATGTATCAACTGTGTCTTTGACTGAATTAAAAAACATTTACTAAGAACTGGTTGCAAATTGTGGCCATGGGAAGAAGCAGACTTGAGCCTTTTTAGAATCTAAAAGGTATACTTCTAAATATTTTTCAAAGGGAGAATGGGAAGAAATGTGTATACGTTCTGTTCCTAAGAATATGAGAGCCAGGCAGCAGGATGCTGGTGTGGCTAACGAATTGCAGAGAAGATTTAGGAAGGCAGGTGAGGCTCTCAACGCAAGGGCCATCACGAAAAATTGTTGCCTGCCTTCATAGACTGAGTGCTGTGGAACTCTCCCTGACAATTTAATTTAGCAGACTGGGCAAGAGACAGGTTTCCTAGGCCATGGCTGCTTCTGTCTGAAAGCTTCGAACTTTGCTTATGTATCCTTTTGACTTCTTTGTATTTGCCAACTCAACTTTTTTCTGTTTTCCTTTAAATGTGTTCCTAATGAAAGTCATCATTGGTTTATTAAAATGTAGATGTTTCATCAAAACATGTATTTCTTAGATCAGGCATAAGACAGTTCTCTGAATTTATTTATCTCTTTCATACTAAGGTGGGGGTGATTCAGATCTGTTGATAGACCCATAAATAATCATGGTAGTTTCCTTTGTTCCTCAGAAGTAACAATTTCTTAGAAGGAGGAAGAAGGCCCTTTACACCATAAATCAGTCTGGTTCATTCTTAATTCCTGTTCTCCTTAGGTGTTAGCCCTTTTTGTGGCCATGTGGACATGTGGCATTGGAGTTGTGCCGGGGCTGGAATATCATTGCTTCTGGGCATTTGGAAAGACTGCCTTTCTGAGGCAGAACTAGTTTTTTATATTCCTGACTGTGAATGACATTATTCTTTTTTTTTTTTTGTAGAGGCAGAGTCTCACTTTGTCACCCTCAGTAGAGTGCCGTGGCGTCACACTGCTTACAGCAACCTCCAACGATTCTCTTGCCTTAGCCTCCCAAGTAGCCGGGTGGCTATTTTTTTGTTGCAGTTTGGCCGGGGCCGGGTTTGAACCCGCCACCCTTGGTATATGGGGCCAGCGCCCTAGCGACCGAGCCACAGG
This sequence comes from Perodicticus potto, assembly GCA_963574655.1. NCBI lineage: Eukaryota > Metazoa > Chordata > Mammalia > Primates > Lorisidae > Perodicticus > Perodicticus potto. The sequence goes on along the minus strand of CAUYRH010075713.1, from coordinate 23,126 downwards.
CACCACCCAGAATGACATTATTCTTTTTCCTTCTTGCTTTGAGATTTGACTGCCAACTTCTTATGTTTCTTTTACTTTGGTATTCGCCCCCTCCCCCCTTTTTTTTTCCTTAAGAAAAAAGTGACGAATGGAGGCAAATGAGGTAGACAAAGAAAAAGATAGGACTGGGCTGTTTTCACCTTCCATAAGGTCTCCAGGCATAAATAAAAGGCAAGTTCAGTAGCCATTCATTCTTCTCCCATATGAGAAATAGATTTCCCATGAACCCGTGGGCACTCTCACTCTGACTCTGTCCTTTCAGCACACGCTCTGCCTGCTCTGATTGACTCTAGCTGCTGTGAAAAGACTTCACGTACCCATAAGGCTGAGAGTTGGCAGCAGAGAAGATGCTGAGGGTGGGGGCTGGGGGTGTTCAGGGAGGAGATGACACATCTCAGGTAAACCGCTGTCAAAGATGTGACATTTTCATTCATAGGCTTGTCAAAGTAACCGTTGGGAGGAAGGGGGGCATTGTCTTCTCTCACATAAGGAGTTGCCATTCATGTTTTAATTTGCTGTTACATTTTTTAAAAAACAACAACAGCAAAATCATTTGTCTATGATCTGTTTTTCTTCCCCAGAATCCTCCTTCTCTTTCTTTCTCTTTCTCCCTGGGAAGTGTCTTTTCAGCAGCTCGTATTTCCTCCTTCATCTCTAATACACGAGTGTGTATCTGCTTCCCACACGTGCATGCCGTGGCCTCGCAGATGATTGGGTGGAGTGTAGGCTTTCCAGACTCCTCTGGTAGCAGGTCCACCTGTTTTGTTCTGGCTCCTGATGGCTTTTGTTCATGACTGGAGCCCAAATTCTGCTTTTAGCAATTTGCATGTAGCTCTAGCTTCAACACAGATCCTTTGGTCCTCATTCCTAATAATCAGGGGACAAGAATAGTAAAGATTCGCCAAGGCAGAAGTAGAGTAATATTGCTGGGGTGGGAGCTTTATTCCCTGTTACCCTGCACTGGGTGTTTGGATCGTTATGGATATTTACCCACCTTTTTCTGCCTTTTTTTTTTTCAGTATAAAACTAAGACTCTATGAAATTTTTTTTCATCATCTGCTCAAGTCAATGAGGCATACATGTTTAGTATTCGAGATTTATTAAGAAATAATGCACAATTTCTATAATGGAAATTGTAAATGTAACCTATTTTAAATTCAAGAAGCAGGAAAATTGTTGGGAATATTATTCCATCTATCCCTTTAATATGATAGACATTCCCTTCCTTTTGAATTCCTGAGGGTTTAGGGAAATGTTCCCTTTCCTGAGAAGGTATTGCTTATACTAGATGTGTCTAACTAGCTGGAGAATAGGCCAGTTTTATGCCTCAGGATTTTGGATCTTTTTTTTTTTTTTTTTGAGACAGAGCCGCAAGCTGTCACCCTGGATAGAGTGCTGTGGCATCACAGCTCACAGCAACCTCCAATTCCTGGGCTCAAGCAAGTCTCTTGCCTCCGCCTCCCACATAGCTGGGACTATAGGCGCCCACCACAACGCCCGGCCATTTTTTGGTTGCAGCCGTCGTTGTTTGGCGGACCCGGGCTGGAATCGGACCCGCCAGCTCAGTTGTACGTGGCTGGCGCCTTAGCCCATTGAGCCACAGGCGCTGAGCCAAGATTTTGGATCTTTTGAAAGAACAAAAAGTTTACCTTGATATGATCCGTTTCTATTACAGCATTTCAGAGATTAAGGTGGAAGATATTTTGTCTGTTCTGACAAGGGATGATTGTTTTAAAGGGCAACTGTGGAGAAACCAGGTAAGTCTTATTATTGTGCGTGCTGCTAAGAGATGTGACTCATTTCTTGATTTGGGATAGCTGAGATTATGTGTGTGTGTGTGTTAGTTATTTTCTCTGTCAAATAAAACATATATTTTAAGGTCCGTGAACATTAGATGGAGCCCAATCTTGGTTGTATTTTCTCTTCTTTCTTTTGGGCATGTTTGCTGGTCTCATCCAGTTAATGGGCTGCTCCCATTCTGGGAGTCTGCTGGACAGCAGCTCCCTAGGAAGGAGGTCTAGGCCAGAATGAGTGTGACGGGTCTGGAGCAGTGGTACACGCTCAACCCTGGTGGTCCCTATCCAGTTTAAGAGCAAGGACAACAGACAAGACCTGTCCATCCAAAACAACATGGAAAAAATAAATGTCTCTGTCTCCTTTCAGATATACTTAGTTCGTCCATTTTTTAATGTATGTGTGCTATCCACAGAGGAACAGTAAAGTTGAGATCATTAAGAAGAAAAATTCTTATTATCCATTCTGTTCCATATGGAGATTCTGAGCAGATGCACACAGCCCTGAACATCCTTCCCTGCTTCTCTTCTAAGGCTTCACCTCTGCTAGATAATCATTTCCCTGCTCCACCCCACCCCATTATTCAGTATATTGTGCACAGTATGTGTGTGTGTGTCATGTTGCTGTATTAATTTTACCTATGAAATATTAATTACTTGAATATCTTACATTTGTTTTCTTGTGCCTGAAGATGAACTGGAAAATCAGAGCCAAATCAAGCTTAAGAGTTTCTTTTTTGCTCTAGTGTGTGCATTTATTTGGGTTGATACTCTCCTTGAGGCAGGGACTAAATTTGACCGACCCTAACTTAACTTTTCTTATTCCAGACAGTATCTAAGAAATGTTTCTAATATAAGGAGAGGAAATAATCATAACATCTATTACCTGAGTGTGTACTTGGGACCTGGGACTGTGCTAATCTTTACACACATGATTCCATTTAATCCTCCTAGCAACCCTAGAAGATATATATTGTCCCAATTTATAGACAGGGAAACTGAGACTTAAAGGACTTCACAGAGGCACACTAATAATCATTTATCCTTCTAGAATTCGAAATCAGGCAGTCTCGCTTCAAAGCATGTGTACTTTGTCACCTTGGGTAGAGTGCTGTGGTGTCACAGCTCACAGCACCCTTAAACTCTTGGGCTTAAGTGATTCTCTTGCCTCAGCCTCTGGAGTAGCTGGGACTACAGGTGCCCACCACAACGCCTGGCTATTTTTAGAGATGGGGGTCTCGCTCTTGCTCAGGCTGGTGAATCGCTTTTTAGGAGAAAGTTGTTTTTTTTTTTTGGCTGAGGCCAGGTTTGAACCCCACCACCTCTGGTTTATGGTGCCGGTGCCTTGCTCCTTGAGCCACAGGCACCACCCATGAATTGCTTTTTAAATAAAGCATATTAGCCGTTCTCACAGAGGTGAAATTTAGCAATAAATGGTACCACAACAGAGTTCTCTGTGATCAAGTAAGATGTTAAAGATTCACATAATCAACAATTATTATTTTAAGTAATACTGTATTCCATGGGAAGTGTCTGGCCATGCTGGACTTTGTACGATCCTTTATTACAAGTTTGTTATCAGGGGAACTGACAGGTGACCACACAGGTCTTCACTGGTCTTGGTATACTTCTGTTCTTTTGGAACTATTGTAAATTCTAGTTAAGATTTCTTTTTCTCTTTTTGTAAATGTCCCACAGATAATTCATTAAGGTTCCAGGACAGCTCTTTGTCAGCAAGGGGCATGTGGGGACGGTTTGAGGAGGCCTTGCTGCAGAGTGGTCGAGAGCCAGGGCCTTGGGTCAGACCCCTAATCTGTCACTTACTAACTGTATGACTTTGGGCCAACACCGGACCTTTCCAAACCTCGGTTCCTCATGTGTAAAGTTAAGGTTATAATACTCTTCTCATAAGGAGATTAGAGAATTGTGTGAGAAATAACCCTAAAGCCCCACTTATAACGTACAGCATCAAGTGGTGTTGACTGTTGTTCTATTAGTAGTAGTAATAGTAGTAGTCACATGAGTCAGTAGCAGATGTGCAGTGAAAGCCCAGACTCAGTGGTAGCAACCCCAGACCCCTGTTTCTGTTGTATCATAGGAAGTGGATCGTTGTCCTCTGCTTGCTTTACTTTGTTGGAAGAGCAACAGAATTACAAAATGAGACAGCAGAAGTTCACTCAAACCTAGTCATAGGTATACTCTTTCTGGGACTGGCTTTGGTGTCAGTCTTTATGCCTGAGCCCAGATCATTTCTCTGCAGGGAGCTGATGATGGGGTGTGTCTGAGCAGCTCGGGGGGAAGCCCTCCTGAAAGACATGTCCCCAGACAAGGAGCAGAGCAGCTGCATTTCCTCTGCTCTCAGCAATAAGCCACAGTCATTTTTTTTTTAAATGCCCTTCTATGGCTCTGCAGCACCAGTTCTTCTCCTTAAGCCTTTCCTCTGGCTTGAGGCCAGCAGTGAAGCCTTTCTGAGTCCAGAGGAGCACTTCCAACACCCAGGGTCGGAGCCGGAGCCGGAGCCGGAGCCGGAGCCGGAGTCAGACAGACGTGGGTCTGAGTCCTGACCCACAGCTAATAGCTCTGCAACCCTGCGCAGGTAATCTCCTCAGCCTCAGTTTTCCCATCTGTAAAATGAGGAGAACAAGAGTACCCATCTCAGGAGATTGCTGTGAGGTTTAAATAAAACGAGGCATGACATAAACTCTGCTCAGTTTCAGACCGTGTAAATTCTTAGGGCCAGAGACCCTGTGTCTTCTCTCCGCTCACACCCCTGCCGTGGTGGATAGGAATGAATTGAATGCTCTGATACAGTTAAAGTTGTTAGAAAGAAAAAGTGCTGAACAAGGTTGGGCTCTCACTGACACTACTCTAACTGGTTAACTAGAAAGTTAAATTAACCGTGCCGGGTTCTAGGTGTCATGTCCATAAAGACCTGGCTTGTTGGCCACATTGAACTTTAACTCAAAAGAAAACTAAGCTAAATAGATTGTGTTACTAATTATTCATAGATATACAGCCTTAGAAAGTGTTTTATGTGAGTAATACATAAACTGGAGACAACTTCTCATTCTCTTTTTTGCAGTTTTGGCCGGGGGCTGGACTTGAACCCGCCACCCCCAGTATGTGGGGCTGGTGCCCTACTTCTTGAGCCACAGGCACCTTCTCATTCTCTTTAGCATAAGAAATATGGTATGTCTTAATTGCTGCTTTCAGTTTGGGAAAGTCTTGAGCATGTGAACTAATGCTAGGCAGAGAAATGTAAGTTCAGGAGATAAGCTTTTTGTTGCATATAGCCAGATGCCTTGTTATAATGCCCTTCTTCACCCTGCTTGATTGAAGTCCATTGTAAATGTCCCTTGGCATATACATTTTTAGGCTTCTGTGAACAGAAAGAAAGCGAGTGAAGCATCTGTAAAATGTATATTTCATATTTAGGTATATAAAATATATATCGCTATGTCTGGGTGTGTGAATGTTCACCCACCTACAAAGAGAATAAATTTGATCTTTCAACTTTACTGAGAAGCACTCAGAAGATTCTAGGGACCATGGGGGTAAAACTCAGCATGGCAATAAAGTGATTAAAACAAAATCATTTCATACACAAAAACCTTCCCTTATCATTGCTACCATCCAAAACTTTCTTTAACAAAAATAATCTGGCCTAGTTAGTTTAGACTCATCTGTTGCTCCTTGATAGGTATGAAATTTTTTCATCAAAGCATACATACAGGCATTTTCCTGCAGGTTTTTTTGTTCCATTGTATATGCCCATAAACTGACCCTAACAAACTATTGTTGCCATTGTGTCATATTAAAACAAGTTCAGAGGGCGGCACCTGTGGCTCGGTGGGTAGGGCGCCAGCCGAGGATGGTGGGTTCAAACCCGACCCCGGCCAAACTGCAACAAAAAATAGCCGGGCGTTGCGGCTGGCGCCTATAGTCCCAGCTACTGGGGAGGCTGAGGCAAGAGAATCACCTAGGCCCAGGAGTTGGAGGTTGCTGAGAGCTGTGTGATGCCACTGCACTCTAATGAGGGCGATAAAGTGAAACTCTGTCTCTGTAAAAAAAAAAAAAAAAAAAAACACACACACAAGTTCAGAGCCCCTTGCTCATCCTTTTCCATAGTCTGTTCTTTGCAAGATCAGTAGGGTATATAAAACAAAGGTGTACTGAGTTTGGATAGTGGATAGATGGTTGGAAATAGGTTTTCCTGAACTACCCGTGGTCCACTAGTCTTGAGTTGGCTTTATTACCGGCTGTGGAGCCAGGTCTTTGAGGGTGGGAGAGCCAGGTCTGCTAGGCCCACGGGGGCCCTCAGGGCTCCACCCCACTCACTAGGGAGCCTATGACCGTCTGGGGCTGACATGGTGCTGCCTGACTCAGCCCCTCTGTTTTCAGCTTGAATGCAAATGGTCCTCCCCAGAAGAAAACCGAAAAATACCTCATTCATTCTCAAGAGGGGCAATTTTAAAGTAAAGTATTTCTGAAAATGGAGAGTAGCAAGTAGTAAGAGATGGTTTCTCTGAGCACTATTTATTATATTTTCTGCCATTAACTTTTTCTTACATTTTACTAAAACTGACCTTATAATTTCAAACATGTGAACCTAGTTTTATCATTTTTTTCTACCTATTTCACTTGTATACACACTCACATTACATATATGTAATTTGGGGAGGGGGCTGGTTGGGAAGAAAAGATGCCTCATTTTGAAACCTAAAGGGGGGAATAAGAAAAGCCCTTTGTAATATATTGCCATATTATCACTAAATCCCCTGACAGTTGTGACACAGAAGCAAGTCACCTGTCACTTAAGCTTGAGGTCTCTTTAATTTTCTCCTGGAATTCGCACCAGGCTGTCTTTAATTTGAGGCCTTTATTGGAATTCTGAAACCTCTCTGCCTCCCTGGCTCTCAGATCTATTCTGAGAGCTGTTACAGAATGTATACAATAACCAACAGAGGGATTCGGAGAGGGCTGGAGCTCTGTTTATTTAACACTCTAGAGGGATTTTTGTGCTTATTCGGTCCTGGCTGCCCGGCTTTCAATATCGCTTTGACAACCATTCTGCCCTTCTCATTAATTTTAAACAGTTAAAACACAGGAAAAAGAGGAAAAAGTTTTCATTATTAAAGTGCTTTACTTTTTAATAACAGAGGATTCTGTCCGCCAGGGGAAAGGGCATCCTCGCTAATTTCACATTCATATTAAAAAAAAAAAAAAAAACCCGCAGAGAAGGTGACAGTTGCACTGCTGAGGTGGCTTAACGAAAGGAGGGCAGCAAAAAAAAGTTTGCATTTCACATCAGTTAAGAGGGTAAAAAAAAAATTCCTTGTTAATGACAATAGCAAATGTCCACTTTGGTAACACAGACCCTGAGTGACTTTTCTCTTGACATTTTAGCAGGTAGAACCCTTAGGGGGACCTTGTACTGGGAAATCAGTTAGCCTGTCGTCAACCAAACAGGTAGCAAGAATGATTTGACTAAACCAAAAACATTTTCAGATTGTTAAGTCTCTATTAATATAGAGGTGAATGTCAATCCAAAGAATGGGACTTTTTATTCTCTCTCCTTTGTTCTTCTGTCAGTCTGAAAAGTGAAAGAGAGGCTCGGAGAGTCTAGGTGAGGCCAGATGCAGGTGCTCACACCCTGTCCGCTGCAAGGTTAAGAAGCATGACCCTGGCCTCAAGCTGGGTCTTCCCCAGGCCCATGTTGTGGGGGTGGTAGAGGGAGAGGCTTAGCAGCACCACTCAGATGGTCAGCCTCGTTGGCACATTGGCCTCAGGGGGTTACAGCATCTCTGCTCTCTTGGATCTCATTTTCACATTCAGTAGAAAGCATTCAAGTTTGTTTTAAGATACAGGAAATAAAAACCACTAGATTTTTAGTGGGGATATTTAAGAAGGAAATTTTTTTTTTCTGGGACTGTTAAAGGAAGAAAAGGAAACAATTACTTATCTTATTAACATTTTCCATCGTAGGGTCTTTCAGTGCACACAAATGTTACTTTTTATAGAGGGATGGTTTGCTGCAAAGATGGAGGAGACCTTTGAATGTGATTTGTGGAATAGCCCACTGCTTAACGGTTCCTGGAAACTCAGCACAGTGGTTATGGGCTGAAGGAATGAATCTGAAATCCTGCGAAGTCTGAACCTCTCTGGGAATTGGGGAAGCCTACTCTGAAGTTCAAGGATGGGGCAGCTTTTAAAGGCAGAATTTTAGGCAGTTTACTGTGGAAGGCCCTTAAAGAGGAATTGTTAGTGTTCCATTGATGAATGTAAGGGAAAGGAGAAGATTTATAGAAGATAAAAGATCTGTTTAAGAATGGCTTATGTTCAATGTTGTTTTAAATGTCTGAATTGAACTTGGGAATTTCAAAGTGTCTCCAATGGTCTTTCATTTTGAGCATGCATGAGAAGAGGTCAGGAAGAAAAGTAAATAAGTAAGTAAATAAATAAGTAAATGGACCTGACCTGCTCCCTCACAGAGCCACCATCATCTTTGCTTGACTTTAACATCTTCATAGCTTCCTTTCTTTCCCTAGTAATATTGAAAGGATTACCCTTTTTGGCCCCTAGGTGGTTACTGTGTGATTTTACTGTTATTAAATCTATTATAAACTGATTCATTATTCCTGACTCCGACTCTGTCTCTCCTTTAATCTCTGCTCCACCCTCCCAGAAATCCCATGCTGTTGGCCCCCAGGACATCCGAGAGCGAGCCACAGTCTTGCAGACGATATTTGAAGATTATGTGCACTCCAACGAGAAGAGAGTCTCCTGGGCAAAGAAAGGTCAGTGGATTTCGTAGGTGTGTGTGGAATGGATAGCCCAGCACCTTCATCCGCACACCCCCAACAGGATGAGAGGCCAACTGGCGATCTCTGCTCACAAGCCAAAGCCTTCAATCTCCATAATTCTGAAGGGTTTGGTAGCAGGCACGGAAGGCTTTAAAGTGATATTAAATGTTAATTTCATCCTTCCTCATGTTTTGCACAAATGAGGCTTTATCTTGGCTTATATCAGGACTGGAGCTTTGACTCAACAACTTGGATCATAGGCATCTGATTTACTCTTTCTTTGAAAAAGAGAAGAGATGTGACACGTCAGTAGAAATAGTTATAGAGATGGAAATTAGAGATGAAGGTAGGGGCTAGAAATACTAGACCTGAGCAGTTCCTATTTGAAGGTACAAAGAAAAATGAGAAAGAACAGTGGTGAGGGTGAGCCATAGACCATGAACTCAATTCCTAGGAAATTTGTAAAAGAGTTAGGTATTGATGTAATATTCAGGCCCTTTGTAGAATAAATTGGCTCCTGGGATAACCAGACATTAGATGTGGGCTTAGCAGTTTACTCTGAACAGTGAGTGCTGCTCCGGGGCGGGGGCTAATGGTTGCTATTCATGATAGAGTGTCTCGGCTGGTGACTGGTTTGGTGCTAATGAGATTTACTTCATGTTGGAGTACCCACAATTCTTGTCAGTTACCTGCTATTTTGAAAAAAAAAACCCCAATCTGTCTTATTTATGTAGGAACACTGTAGCCTCCTTTCTTTTTATTTAAAATCATTCAGTCAGCAAGTGTTTATTGAATTGGGCACCGTCCTGAGTGCTTGGAATACATGTGGTCAAAACAAAAAACTGCTCACCTTTGTGCAGTGGAGTATGAGGGCAGTGGACAGTGAGCAAATAAACATAATATGCAGGTGGTCTACGAAAAAGTGATAGAGCTGTGAAAAATAGAGCAAGACAAGGGTGACGCAGGGGCTGCCAGCAGCGTGCTTTTTAAGTAGGTGGTCAGAGTGAGGCGCACTGTGCAGGAGAGGCTTGGGTTTTCTTCTCAGTGAAGCAGGAGCCCTGGGAGGGCCTTGAGCAGAAACGTGGTGTCTGACAAAGGTTTGAGAAAGGCACCCTGGCTGCTGGGTGGGAGTAGACTCTGGGGGGCAGGGGCCAAAGCTGCACGGCTGGTTGAGGGGAGCTGTGGTCACCAGGAAATAGACAATAAAAACAGGTTAGTCAGTGAATATTTTCAAGTACCTGTTACATGCTTTTAGCACATTACAAAAACAGTCCTTGGTTGCCATCATAAAACTCAAATAAATCAGGACTCCACAGTATGAAGTCCCGTTAGTTGACACGGTATATCCTGCACATCACTGTATATCCTTCTAAACTTTTCACTGATAATTTCCTTATCTTACCTTCGCATTTCCCTAAATTGAATTCAGGAATTCCTAAGGGTTTTCCTAACTTCCTACCTCTAGAGGAGTACTAGACTCTGTCTCTCGGGAGGAATAGGGTGTTTGTCACAGTGTAACTTCACAGGATTTGGACTCTGATGAAAATTAGGCAGCTTCGCCCGGTATGCAGAGCATAACTAGGTATTGTGCTGCTGAATTTCAGGGTTGATGACAAAGTTGTAGTGGAAGAAGTAAGTCAAACTGACGCTGTCGTCTTCGATTTGGGTGTCAGTGGTGTTTTGGATATTTTGGCAAGACTACAACTATTCCAAGGTGTTTGGATCACCTGAGTAGAAGTTCTGGTCATCAGTCCTTATAGAACTTGGTTTTGAGTGTTCTCTCATCAGATTCACCATTGAACTAGTTAATGCCAAGAAATAAACAAGAATTGTCTTTTGTTTCAGTGATACTGGAACAGGGTCACTCCCCAGCACTCATGGACCCTGAAGGAAATGCACACAACTTTCCTGTCCGGTGCCCAGTGCTCCCACGGCACCATCTGAGGCAGCTTCAGTCACAGGTTCAGACACGAAGTTCTCCAGTAGTTTTTCTCTCCTGTTACTTAGGGTTGTGAATTCTGGAGGTTGGGAAGAATACATTCGTATTTGCCACCCTGAAAGTATTGCATTCACAGTTTAGGAACAGCCACTATACTCCTGAAGTTGGGGTTATCTTTTGCATTTCAATCTGCATATGCAAATCCCTACTACTGACTTCCCTTTTATGCCATTTCAGAACCCACCTCATGAATAATTAACAAAGCAGCTGGCTTTTGCCTTTATGGCAGAAAACTAGCTGGAAACTGGGCCAAGTGTGCGTTTGTTTTCCTTCTCCATTTTCTGACCCATCTTGTTAATAACCAGCATTTGATTATTGTCAGTTTCCAGAAGCAGTTATCCCTTTGTTTCCTCGCACTTGTTTCCTCTTTCAGCTAAGGATTCAAGTTATAAAAATAATGGTTAGTAAGTTTGAATTCCAGACTCAAGAACAGAAATTTCAGGAGATGACCACTGTTCCTGTGCTTTAATCATCTCCATCTTCAGGTCTCCCTGAAGAGCAGGAACTCCCACGTGTAGGATTTATGCCTGTGCCTAGAAGGGATGCTTCTCAAAGTCCAGAGAACCCAAGCCAATAATGACAAATCAACCCTCCCCCTCAGTGGGGTCAGAGGTGGGCTGGGCGTGTTGCCAGGTGCGCTGTCCTTAGGAGAATTGTAACAGGCCCTCCTTTCCGGCATTCTCTCCGTAGTTGCTGCTGATGGTGTGTTAGGGAGGATGACGCATGTGCCTTGACTCTGTGTGGACGGGTACTCTTGTGGGAACCAGGGCAGGCGTGGGAGTGAGGATTATACTCACCTTTTAGGCTGGAGTTCTGTTCCTTTCTACTTCCTTAATCTTCAGAGTCATTCATAAAATACCATTATTTCCCAAATGTCCAGTAATGAACAAGGACAAAATGTCCATGTGGAGTATTTTAAAATAGACTTCCCCTAGTTCATGCATCTTAAATAGGTGACAAGAACTAGGAATTGGCACCTAAAGTGCACTGCACCTATTTGCCTAGAGCTTCGTCACTGACCCACGTCAGCGTCTGCATTCACTGCTACTCTGCTGTCGGCTCGCGCTGGTCCCACAGCCCCTGTTTCTCCTGCACATCTAGTTCTCACCAACATGCCCCACTTCTTGTCCCTTGGAAAGTCCTACAGATAGCTACTGCTTCATCTGAAATTCCTGCTTCTCTTAGTTATCTAAACATGGGAATCTATACAAATATGTGAGGACAGCCAACTGTCGCTGTCTCTTATAGGACAGGAGCCTTGAGGACAAGGAGGTTTAGCGAAAATATGCAGTGCAAAATGCTGCTTGACCAGTTGTCTGGGGACAAAACACTTCCTGCTGCTTCTTGGCCAAAGTCATTATCCCTGTAAAGCTGTTAGCTGGGCACCTACGTCTCCTGGGACCGTGCTCTCAGTGCTGAGCTCCTAGGATTGGTAGAGAGAAGGAGAGGAAGAGAGGTGAGCAAGGCAGAAGCCCAGGGGCTAATCTGCTTATGCAGAAAAGAAGTACGAAATGAAGAAACTGGGTTCAGAAAGTGCCGTCTCCTGGCTTGGTGTGGCTTGTTTTCAGTCTGGTTTTCTTAGACCCTCAGCAAGTGTGGGGTTTGAGGAAAGAAAGGGAGGTAGAGGAGAGGCTCAGATCTCCTGGTTAGTGGTAGTTGTAGAGCTTTTCTCTCTGAGGACTTCCCTGTGTGGCTCTGTATCTAGAAGCCTGGTGTCAGAACCCTCCAAACAGTGCCGACCATTTGAAATGTTAGATTTTCTTTGAAAAAGTTCCCCATTATTAAAAGGGGGAGTGAACGCAGATTTGAGAGAGGGGTGAAAGGAGTTGCCTTGGTTATTATTTCTCATTGATGGGGAAAAGGAGTTCACTTTGCTCAGTAAATAGAGCTTTGATGGATTCCCAGGATCCCTGCAGGAGCTGATCTGCTAAAATGACACTTTTTATTACTGTTCATAAACGCCAATCTCCAGGTGCTGCTGGGATATTACGTTTAAGCTGTGGGCAAACTTGCCAGTCCAGTGGCTCAACAAGCAAGGGTGAGAGAGGCTGGGATGTAGTGCCTCCTTGATGAGCTGAGGCAGCGCCGGGCTCTGGCGTGGCTGACAGAAAGCAGGTTGGAAGCAAAGAGAGCAGGGACGGGGACAGGGAACACTTTTCAGGACAATCCTCTCCTTCCCTGTTGGCGTGAGAAGAGGGCAGACACTTGATTCTCATTGTTACTTCAAGATATTCAAGGGGGAACCTGGGATAGACGGTCTTTACCCAAAGGAACGCCTGGTTAAGGTGCACCAGAGCTCCACCCACCTGGGAACCAGTCTGGCTTTTCTCTGGTGAGAGCTGGGATCCCCTCATCTTAACTTTAAGATGGGATGGAAAGTTCTCTGTTGGAATGTTTGATGAACTTCTCTAAACTGTTGGCAGTTCCTCAAGAGGTGAACCATTTCATAGACCACTTTAGATATTAAATAATTTCCTTTCTCCTTTGAAAAATTCTTTTCATTTCTTTTTTATGCATTCTTTGAAAGAGTAACAAGCACTGAATTGCTCAGTCCTAGATACTTCTTTTTTCTTTTTTTGAGACAGAGGCTCACTCTTTTTCTCCGGGTAGAGTGCTATGGCATCATAGCTCACAGAAACCACAAACTCTTGGGCTCAAGCAGTCCTGTTGTCTGAACCTCTGAGTAGCTGGGACTACTGTTGCCCGCCACAATGCCTGCGCTGTTTTTAGAGATGAGGTCTCACTTTGGTTCAGGCTGGTGGCGAACCTTTGAACTAAGGCAATCCACCAGCCTTGGCCTGCTAGAGTGCTAGGGTTACAGGCGTGAGCCACCGCACTCAGCCTGTCCTAGATACTTTGAGAATGAACTTTGTTTTAAAGTCTTCGCATAAGACTGGTGTCAGCGATTGCCTCTGGACAGAAAGCTGGAGGTGGGGACATTTATCATAAACGTGATGGTCACACGAAAGCCATTTGAACTCTGAGTTTTGTGGCACTTGGATGCATTAACTATGCAAAAAATAACAAAAATTTAATTAGGGAAATATTTTTCTAACATAAGTGTCTCATTAAAGATGTCCTCATTTTCATAAGAAAATGATATGCTGGGGATTTTTTGTTTGGTTTTTTGAGACAGAGTCTCAAGCTGTTACCCTGGGTAGAGTGCCATGGCGTCATAGCTCACAGCCACCTTCAACTCAGGCTTAAGTGATCCTCTTGCCTCAGTTTTTCTATTTTTAGCAGAGACAGGGGTCTGGCTTTTGCTTAGGCTGATCTCGAACTCATGAGCTCAAGTAGTCCACCTGCCTCAGCCTCCCAGAGTGCAAGGATTACAGGTGCGAGCCATCGCGCCTGATCTACTGTTTTGATCCCTTCTTACTTTCTTCACCCATCTTCACTTCTGTTCGTTTACACAGCAAACATTTGTCAAGTGGCTGCTGTGTTCCAGGTGCTGTGCTAGGCCCTGAGAGCATAGCAGAGACGAAAACAAGGCCCTGCCCTGTTGAATTGCTAGAAGCCGTGCAGTAAAATCTGAGATTTTATTGAGGTTATTCAAGTAATAATTGAGGCCCATATAGTTTTTGGTTTTATTCATTTTGTTGTGTTTTTTAGGAACAAACAAAATACACGGAAGCATAGATTTAGGCTGTTGGTATATGTCATAGCTATCCTGGTTCTGCACCCGTTGCCTGGCATGGTAATGCATGTAGGATGATCTTTGGAACTTGAGGACCCCTGGCCTGATGGCTTTCTGCCCCCATCGCTTGTCTTTCAGCTCTACAGTCCTTCATCCGAGCCTACGCAACCTACCCCAGGGAGCTGAAGCACATCTTCCACGTTCGGTCCCTCCACCTTGGGCATGTGGCTAAGAGCTTCGGACTAAGAGATGCCCCCCAAAATCTTAATGTCTCAGCTATAAAGAAGAAGAAAGCAAACCTGAAAAGGTGAGATGAACTGAATTTCAGTCATGCGTCACAGGACGCATGGGAGTCATAGGAAGACTCTTATGTATTCCATGCAACTGACCCTGGGGCCACACCTTGTCCCATTGAGGTGGGAGGGGCAGGTGCCTGAGCCTCAGATTTGAGGCACTGCTGAAGTCCAGATCTCCAACGAGCTGGGTCCCGGGGCTTAGTGCTGGGCTCACAGTGCTGAGACACACCTCCAGGGCAGAGCACTCAATCAATGATGTCTTCTCACCAAAGGCGTGGTTCTCCCAGAACTGTCCAGGGCCCTGGACAGAATGGACTGATTAGCCGATAAAGAGCATGTAAGATGGTATGGGGCAGCCTTTGATGTCTGACTGGCGCGGCAGGGAGCTGGGCAGTGAGGGCAGAGTCAGGGCATGGTGTTGCCCTGTGGGTTACGAGTCTACTCCACATGCAGAGATGCTTTCCCTCAGCACGTTGCATTTGGAAAACTTCTTCCTGCCCTCAAAGTGATGATGTGCTTTTAGTACGAGCCCCGCCCTCGCAGGAATTGGAACACTGAGACCCCCGTCAGCTGCTCTTAGAAAGAACTTTAGGGTAAATGGCCAGGGTTGCTTATGTCACTGTGAGTGGGCAGGATGTGATGAACAAATTTTTGAGGGCCACAAAGACTTTCTTCTTTCACTTGCCCTGGGTGGCAGTTACTTTGCATTGTACATCCTTCTTTTTATATGTTAATTACAAATGCCACAAATATAGCTGTCCTGACTCAGAAAACCAAAGGTAATGCTGCGGTGTGCCCTGTATTCCCATACGGTGTGTGACTTGCTCCTTCACCCAGAGTTGTCGATGGCTCCATCAGCCTCGTCAGGCCCAGTTTGTCCAGCTTGCCATGGTAAAGGGAGGAGGACTGCCCAGTAGGGAAAGACCATGGTCTTGGGGTGGGGACTTGGGATTTAAGTCCCAGCTCCATTCCGATGAGTTTTAGAGCATATCGCTCCGTAGGATCTTAGATCCTCGTTCTCCTCAGCTCCAAAAAAGAAGAAAAAAATACCATATTTTTAGTTACTTCGCAAGATTGTTTTGAGAATCAAAATTAGGCAGTATGTGTCAATATGCCTTTCACCATACAAGGCTCTACAGATGAAAGACAGAGAGCCTGAAAGGAGTTGGTTATAATTCAGGGACACCCAGCTTGGCCCATCTGAGGATCTGGCGCCTGCAGGGATCTCTAACGGATGCAGTGTCACCTAAATCTAGTCCTAGTTTGGGAATTTTTAAGATGGTTGATTTTTTTTCTGATATAGGTAACCCTCACATAGGACAGTGCCCCAGTAATCCTGGGAGGCAGACATCAACTGTCCTCCACACTGCTGTAGCACAGTGCCAGGTGGGATGGGCAGGTCCAGCTCTGCCGCCTTCCGGGCAGCATTGAAGTACAGAGGTGCAGAACAGCTTCATGCAGCCCAGAGCCTTCTCTGCTCACCCTGTACTGGGGCCAGGTTCTCCCAGAGGGCAGGGACACCTCTGCTGTACCCTCAGACCCACACGGCTGTGTCGAGGTCCTGGAATGCAGTGCCCAGTGGGCAGTTGGGTTCCTGTCTTGGATCCACTATTGCAGGTCTCTGTATGTATGAACTTTGATTTTCGGTGTGTGTTGAAAGCGTGAGGCTTCCCGGTGAGCATCTGAAAGTGGCCTCAGAGAAGTCTGAACACTCTGTCACTATCTCTGAATGTTGACACTTAGAGCAGGTAGGAATAGACCTGTCAAATGATGACCGTCAAGAAACACATCTTTGTTTATTCCTCGCCCCAAAAATAAATGCAGTCCCAATGTTTTATTGGTAGCAGATGATCTACCTTTATAGCTAGAAATTTCACTGGCAAGTGTTAATCCAGATCGCAGCTCTGCAGACCGGGATGTCCTCAGTGCCTACCCAGATCCTGGAAAGCAAAGCACGGAGGCACTTGGGAGGGGGACTCGGAGACAGCATTGTCCTTACCTTGAGAAGCCACTAGAGAGAGAGAAACCCGCCGCCTCCTGCCTCAGCTGACCCTCATAGCAGATGGGCACCAAGACCACTATACCCCTGTGAGCGGGGGATTTAACAGGGCTTTATTTAGGGAAGAATGGACTGATTAGCCGATAAAGAGCATGTAAGATGGTATGGGGCAGCCTTTGATGTCTGGCTGGCGCGGCAGGGAGCTGGGCAGTGAGTGACAGCAGTGTGTCACAGGATTACTCTGCCCGTTACAATGCTGCTCTCTGTTCCTGCCATGTCACCACCCTGTTACAGCTACTTTGCTGGTTGTTATGCCTTCTTTTGAAGGCATTTCTCCCTGAGCTCCCTACACCCTCCCCCTTGCCCTGCCTTTCTCAGGCAGACGGGCACTTGAGGATACAGTAGGCAGCATTTGTCATTTGGGGAAATCTCGCCACTCCCGGAGGAGGAATGACTCTGCAGCTAATCTGCACACGGACCGTATAATTGTGGTCAGGGTAAGCGGTGGAGAAAACGTGACAGATTTTCCACACCTCAGTCAGGGCTCTAGCAAATGCCAGTTGCTGCTTTTTGAGGACTGGAAAGAAAAGTCCATTAAACCCCACAAAGTGCAGAGAGTTCTGCTGTGGCCACAATTATTGTTCTGAGCTGAGACGTCTTCTCTTAAATCCATCTGTCAAGAAAGAGAATGGGTTCCGTATGTTTTGTGTGAATGAATAAAATAATAGTACTAAATTCTCTAAACTGACTTGCATTCCATTTTACGGTGTTGACTGCCCAGAGCAATTATGCATGATGTACAGACCTGGGATAGTGCAAATCAAATCCCCCTGACTGGAAACAGAAGCCCACCTTACCTGCCTTGCACCATGCAGGGAGTTCAAATGTGAATTAAGGGCAGGGCAGGTTAGGAGACTATAGGCATTTCTAGACAGTGGCGAAGGGAATTTTTATCTCTTCAGTTGCCTTTATTTCTTTACGTGACCACTTTTCAGAAAAAGAAAATAGTTAATGTCCCCAAATCAGATCTTAATAACTAGGTCTCTTTTGCCTTTTCCAGTCCTGGGTTCTGAAAGGGAACAGTAAATATCTTCCCATGCGCACAGAAATACAGTCACAGAAACTCTTCTGACATCTACACACAAACCTGTCAGAACACCCGCTACCCCAGACACCGACATGCGCGTGTACACAGGTAGTCGGTGCTATTGCTAAAATATTTAATGGCCCCTATAGCAACACCCATCACGGGAACAGCATTTTCCTCCATGAAATGCAGTTCTTGTTTGGAAACTGTGTAGATTCAGCAGTTTTTGAGAAGCAAAGATAACATATCCTTCCAAAAGCTCCACCTTTTGAGGAGGTGAGACCTCCACTGTCTGCTAGCAGAGGCAGAGTTGTGTTGTTTGCCCAGCTGTCTGTCTGTCCAGGCCGTCACACCGTGAGGGGAGCGTGTCCAGAAACAATAAGCAGGCACTCTTGGTTGGGCCACGATTCTCTCTCATCTGTCTGACACTCCGGAAAATTCTTCAAAATATAGACACTAATGTACCTTAAGATCTCGGTGTTCTTGTGACAATTCGAAAGAGTGATTGTGCTGCTTTTAAACCACCCTATCTCATGGGCATCACATGCTGTTCCCAAACAAGTCTTTGCCCAGGCGTTGCGTTTATGGCTAAGACAAGTTTTGCCCCTGGATTCTGCCATGTATGTCATTGTGATATTGCTCTTACAGCCCAGAAATATCTGGGGCATCTTCATTATTGGTAGTTTGAAAATTTTGTCCCCCTATTCTCAACTTTCTCCTTTAAAAGTTAGAGGACCAGGGCAGCACCTGTGGCTCAGCGAGTAGGGCACCGGCCCCATGTACCAAAGGTGGCGGGTTCAAACCCAGCCCTGGCCGAACTGCAAAACAAAAAAGAGGCCAGGCGTTGTGGCGGGCACCTGTAGTCCCAGCTACTCGGGAGGCTGAGACAAGAGAATCGCTTGAGCCCAGGAGTTGGAGGTTGCTGTGAGCTGTGTGAGGCCATGGCACTCTACTGAGGGCGATAAAGTGAGACTCAGTCTACCAAAAAAAAAAATTGAGTTCAAAAAAAAAAAAAAGTTAGAGGACCCGCGATCTGAATTGTTGATTGTCCTTAAAAGAAATAGTTTTATTTGTGTGTGTTTCCTCAAACCAGCCTAGCTAAAATGTTACCTGGTAGTTCCCAATGTTATCAAATAAGATAAACGGTACAGTTAGGGACTTTCTCATCCTTTTAATCCTCTGCAGAGCTGGGTATGCTCAGTCAGGGTGCAGCAGGCTGTGATCAGTAAGAAGGGGTCACGGGGGCACCCGCTCTGGCCCCATGGCAGAGCTGCCAGCACCTACTGGCTTGTCTGCTAAGCACTGAAGAGCGTTCTTTAACCTCTACACTTCCAGAGTGCTAGAAGTCATTTGTTTTCTAAGATCAGTAAACATCCTCATGGAAATTATACATGCCACTCACCCCTTCTTTATAGTTAGGACACTTGCTATAAGATTTCCCCTATCTGAATTATCATAAGTGCTTCATCACCGAAGTTCACATTGGAGATTTTGCAAAGCTCTGGTTTTAGGGTTTTCATCTCTGAAGCTGTTTATGCTGTGTCATTCTGTGCAGTTCTCAACTGTACTTGTCCTGTTATTAAGTAACTGGTAAGCGCTTACTGTGTGGGGTAGTATTCTAGCTTGAGAAGTCTGTGCCCTCGCTCACCCTCCTCCCGCCCCTCCCTCGTCCCCTGACTCTGGGGGCATCACAGTGATTACGTCTGGGTTCGATTCTCACAGACCTCTGGATTAAATCCTGGGTGGATGACTTGTACTCTGTGTGCCTTTGGGCAGATCACTCAGCTTCTCTGACCCTCAGTTCCCCTGCCTCTCAAAGGGAAGTCTCCAAGCTATCTCCTAGTGTGGGATTAAACCAAATGACAGGTGAAAAGCATCCACACAGGGCAGCACCCATAGCACAGTGGTTACGGCACCGGCCAAATACACTAGGGCTGGCAGGTTTGAAGCCGGCCTGGGCCACTAAACGACAACTGCAACTAAAAAAATAGTGGGTGTTCTCTCTCCTCTCTTCTCTTTCTCTTTGTCTCTCTCTCTTCTCTCCTCCTTAGTGCTGCTCTACAGCATCCCCCTCCAATAAAGACCTTTCGTACAAGCAAAAAAAAAAAAATAGTGGGCGTTGTGGCGGGCACCTGTCGTCCCAGCTACTTGGGAGGCTGAGGCAAGCTGTGAGCTGTGATGCCACAGTACTCTACTGAGGACGCCATAGTGAGAGTCTGTCTCAAAAAGAAACAAAAGCATCCACACAGTGGCATGTGTGTCAGGAGCATTTGGTGATGACAGCGATGGCCACGTCTCAGTGTTGCTGCTTTCCCCCGGCCTCTGTTGTACACATAAGTATCCCTGAGACTGAGAGAGTAAAAAGCGTTGTTAACTGCAACCTTTTAGTACCCTTAAACTTTTCCTACCAGGACCAACTTTGGAAACAGGCATCCAGGCCCCTCCAAGGACAGCATTAAAGCTGCAGCTGCACCTCCCTGTAAAGCAATATTCTCATTAGAGCAGCTTGCCTGCCAGTTTTTACGTGGCATTTACAACCTCCCTGATATCACTTAATTAGTTGAAGGAAAGCCTGGAATCTTGCCCACTGTGAAAATTCTCTCCATTTCATTGAGCCAGTTAGCATTCTGTAAAAAAACAGATTGGCCAAACATGAGAGCCTGAACACAGCCACACTTAGAAACGTGAGGATTTCCCGTGTAAATCCACCGCACCTGAGTCAGCGCTCATCTCTGCCATTGCTCAGCAGCACCCGCACTGGCGGTCCCTCTGGCCTGCTTGGGTCGGTCTCTTCCCTTAGCTTCCCAAACTATCTTGGCAAATGGCAGCTCTCAGCCCCTCTGCTTCACCTGAACTTCTGGAACAGTCTGCTACCAAGTATTCTGCAGCCACTGTTCCACGGATAGCCAGAGCCTCCATCCCCAACCCCTGTACCTTGGCTTGGAGCCTTTCGGTGGCATCATTTCTCTGGTGATTAAAACAAACCACAACAGGCAGCGCCTGTGGCTCAGTGAATAGGGTGCCGGCACCATATACCGAGAGTGGTGGGTTCAAACCCGGCCCTGGCCAAACTGCAGCAAAAAACTAGCCAGGCGTTGTGGCGGGCGCCTGTAGTCCCAGCTACTCGGGAGGGTGAGGCAAGAGAATCGCCTAAGCCCAGGAGTTGGAGGTTGCTGTGAGCTGTGTGATGCCACGGCACTCTACCAAGGGTGTTAAAGTGAGACTCTGTCCCTAAAAAAAAAGAAAGAAAAAATCCACAACAAAGCCCCTCCTTGCCAGGACCCCCTGCCCAACCTTCCAGCCTCATCTGACACCCCTTCCATGCCCTCTTCCCAGGGCCTTTTCCTGAATGTGCACTGGGCCAGCTCATGTCCCCTTCTGCTCACCTTTGGTGTGAACGTCCCTGTGACCTGCCTTGACACCTTTCCTTGCACTGGTGTGTCACAGTTTTGTATCTGCTTGTGTTTGTGCTGCACTCCTTTCAAGTGTGACTCAGAGCAGGAACCCTGTCCTGCTTCTGCTCACAGTACAGGGTGAGTGTCCCTATCCACAGTGCTTAGGACCACAAGTGTTTCTGAGTTCAGATTTTTCTTGGATTTTGGAATATTTGCATTATACTTACTAGTTGAGTTTTCCTGGAGTGTCACTTCAGTGATCAAAAAGTTTTAGATTTTAGGGCATTTCAACTTTTGGATTTGGATGCTCACCCTTTATCCCCAGCACCTGCCATTGTCCCTGTCATACAACAGGTGCTTAGTAAGTGTTTTAAATAGGCGAGTAGAGACTGAAAGCATTCTGTGAGTCTGAGAGCACATGCATAAAAGGAAAGAAAGAAAGAAAAGAACAGTTCTGACATGAGAAAGAGAAAATCCTTCTTTATGGTGTAATGAACCCACCTTGCAGGGAGGTTGTCTTTCAGATCCCACATGCCACTTGTCAGTTGGTCTGTCCTAAGAGACTAAGCACGAGGCAGGGTCTCTTTTCTCTGCATACGGTTGATCCTCAGGAAGGCCAGCGTTCCCGTTCCTGATGGCCCAGCGTGGCTCAGCCTCTGGTTCTCTCACAGAATGTGGGATGAGTGGGGGCTCCACCCAACCTAGACAAGGCCAGAACAGGTGTCCAGGTGGGGGCCGATCACTCAGCTGTGTCTGAGGACAGATGTCCTGTGGGGGAGGAAACAGAATCTGGTCTCAGTATCTACTGGGCAGGTGCGTAAAAACACATATGCCCGGGCTCTGACCCAGGAGACCTCAATTCAGTAAAGTCTAAAGATGAGTGAGATAGAGGTGGTCATGAACTTGACCCAGGGATGACCCCTGGAACTTGAAAGAATGTGGACCTTGGAAACAAGTGATGGGGTGTCCTCCTTAGTACTATAGGCAGTGAGGTGCTGGCTAAATAGAATTGGTTTAAAGATGAGTTAGGTTTAATTACTATTTTAACACAGAACCTTGGTGAGCTGCACAGGCTGTAGACAAGAGTATATTCTCATGGTCGATCTGTCAAAGGGAGTAGGGTGAGTGACTTTGGAGTCCATGCTGTGTTATCTTTTGAGGGTGTTTGTACCAAGAAGGGAAAACTCTTGTCCACACTGGAATGAGGGACAGGCACTCTGCTGGGGAAGCCAATTGGTTTTCTTGGGATGGAGAACATGAGATGTTGTCATTCAGGCACTGTCGATTATTGAGGTCACTGACGTCATCTGCACAGCAGCTCCAAATGGGTTGCACACGCAGCCACTTGCTTCTCTGGAGGATCTGCCCCTCACCCTTCAGCATGCCCAATGCAAATCCCATTTTTGTTCCTTTCCCTTCTCTCTGCCGGCAGGTACTGTGGCCCTGCCTTTCAGGGCTCTGGTTTAATTACAGCTGTGCACACACAGCTTTTTACATTTGGCCTTTTGCTTCTACCACTATTTTTTTCTATCTGACACCATGCAATTACCAGCCTTCTGCCTCCTTGTGGAACAAACACACCCTCATCCCCACCTGGCTAATGAGGTGATTAGAGGGATTTCTCGGTGACCCTGAGCTTCCTCCACACCTGGGTCACCTGCAGACAGTGGGAAGCACAGGGTATACCTTCAGTCATGCAGTCAGGCTGACAACAAAGAGCAGGAGCCCGGCCAGCCTCTCCTGGGAGGATGCTGGAGACGGTCACAGTCGCTGCTGGAGCTGTCCAAGCACTGGAATTGGAAGTTGTGGCTGGCTGACCGTGACCCGGCAGGTGCCAGGCACGGCTTTGGGCAGCAGCACAGGCACAACCCTCTGTCTGATCATCATCCTCAGAGTTCTTCCCTTCTGTTATCATTTGAAAAATGAAGAAAAGCATGCCCGTCCCCCAGGCCTCCCCTTGCTGCACACAGGTTAGTTTTACTCACCCCATACCGCTCCAATGTTAGAGCCTCCTCTCGCGGCCCTTCTGAGCTGCCTTCACTTTGAGAAGCTCCTCTCTGTGATATGAGGGGTGTGCC
>CAUYRH010075712.1:0-21281 GCA_963574655.1 Perodicticus potto | reverse complement strand
TGGGGGCAGAGAGGATAACAGGTGAGATCACACTTGTGGTACATATTTGAAGGGTCAGGAGAAAACTTCTAAATACGGATCAAAAATGTTTTCACATAGTAAATGAGAAAATCTCATGAATGTTATGTCAATCAGGTTGATAAAAATATCTCAGATTGTAAGTAGAGAATTTTTCTAAACAATTCCAATTAAGACAGAAAAACATCTCTGCTCGGAACCCATATCCCAGTCACTGGGGGGACTCAATGAGTAAATGCAAGCCACTTCTTCCAGGCTAGGAAATCCCAGATCCCTTACAAATTCTTATCATCCAACCCCAAACAACTATCTATTTGCTTAGACAGATATCATTCTCACACCATCTGCTGAGACACCCACTCTAGCCCCTGCTAAGTCTTCTGGACAAATACTGTGTCCTTCTTGAATTATCTACTACCCAATCCCAAATTTTAGACCCAGCCGTCTATGTGTGACCCCTCCTTCACATCCAGGTACGGCTATTCCCATCCCCCACCTTCTACTCCAAGCCATCTGAGCCGCCACAGACTCTTCTTCTTGGTGCCATTCTGGCATTTGTCTGATATAGTCTCCCAAGTGTTACCTTCATTACACTATTAAGCAGGAAATATTATCACTGTTTTTTAACATCTAATGACACCCAGGTATAAAACTGGAATAATAGTGCCTACTTAAAGGGTTAATGGACCATTAAATGAGATAATCGGCATCTACAGCACACTAGTAATAACTTTCAAACTCCTCCCTGGACCCCACACAATGTATTAGTGCTTATTGAGTAAGATGGAAGGCTAATATGGACTTGATCACTTCAATTTGAGATCACGTTTTATTGTTATGAGCGTATTACAATCCAACATTGCATCTAGAAGTGGAGAAAAGCTTATTTTCATTTCCAGAGTATGTACAACATGGCTAAAGGTGGAAGGTTCTTTGTACAATTCTATTCCCTATTCCCCCCCCCCACCACATCCTCCACCTTCAGGGTCAGAAACCCAGAGCCAGAGGCCCTAAGCTAAAAGTGCACACTTTGGGAAACGTTACAAGGATGAACGCTTCCCTCTCATTTTCTTTTCTAAGTACATTCTGTCAAACAAGCCAGAATATAAGAAGTTGCTGCCATTCTGGCGCATGCAGGCTTGGACTTTCAGCTCATATTTTCTCTTATTTTATTTTATTTATTTTTAAATTTCTAATGGATTACATGTTCTTTTTTTATTGTTGGGAAATCATTGAGAGTACAATGGGCCAGGTTACACTGCTTGTGTTTGCTGGATGAAGTCCCTCTGTTTTATTTTTTTGAGACAGAGTCTCGCTTTGTCACCCTGGGTTGAGTACCATGGTGTCACAGCTCACAGCAACCTCAAACTCTTGGACTCAAGCGATCCTCCTGCCTTGGCCTCCCGAGTAGCTGGGACTACAGGCACCTGCCACAATAGCTAGCTAGTTTTTTTTTTTTTCTATTTTTAGTAGAGACAGGGTCTCACTCTTGCTCACTCAACCTCCTGAGCTCAAGCAATCCACCGGCCTCCACCTCCCAGAGTGTTAAGGTTACACGTGTGAGCCTCCATGCCCAGCCATCAGTCCATCTTTTACAATTCCGTGGCAGAGAACTGGGAATATGTCAAAACTCAGCTCCTAGTAAGACTGGGGTTGGGGGTGGGAAGGGAATCACAGAGCAGCTTTAATCCCTGCAGAGAAGGTGTGGGCAGACAGCAGGGATGAGTAGATCATGCCTCTATTCTTTGCCTCAACAAATCTTTACTGAATGGCACCTTTACTAGGTGCCAGGAACTGAATATAGTGCTGAGGACTTCCAAGCAGGGTGACCTGTGGCAAGTTAATTAATTTTCTTAAACCTCAGATTGTCACTTGTAAAACGGGGATAACAGGGTTGTGGTGAGACTTAGCTAAGGTAATTCATGCCTGGGGACTGACATGTGGCCGATGTGCAGAGTGCCAACTGCAGCTGCCACTGTTCATGTTGATCAAGGTGGATGTAGCGTTGCCATCATGAAATACTGAGTCAAACGAGATGCAGAGAAAAGTACACAGGAAACTATAATAGCTCATGACAGGAGGAGTTGAGCATTACTAGGGGCACTTAATTCAGACTTCCCTGGAGGAAAGAAATTTAAGGTTTAAGCTGAGATATTGAAGGTGAGTATTAGTTAAAGTCCTAGTGAAGAGGATCCGGGGAAAGGGTCTATCTCAGGGGAAAGACTCAAGGAAAATATTGAGAGAACATTTCTTCTCTCCCATGCAAAGAACAGCTCATGTACAGCCAAGGGATGAACCATTGCCGCACACTGGAATCCCCCCCAGGATCTCTAGGAAGTCCTGATGCCTACACCCCACCTCCAGAGGTTCTGAATCAGTTGATGTGGTGAGCGGCCTGGGCCCTGGGTTTTGTAAAAGCAGTCAGGGCCATAAACCACTAGTTCTTTTCACAACTACAATGAGCCCTTTGCCTCAAGCATATTAAGCTTTTATTAGCCTACCTCTCACTCCCACCAAACCAGAGGAACCCATCTTGTTCTCTTTGGGGGAGTCAATGATAATCATTCTACAATGATACTGTTGATACTGCTCAGACTTAAGACAGGAATTGTGTGGTCATCCTGCTAAAATGCAGATTCTGGTTCGGTGGTGGAGGGGCTGGGGGCTGAGATTCAGCATTTCTAACAAGCTCTGGTGACATTGATGCCACTGGACCCCAGACTAAATTCTGACTGGCAAGAATTTATATCTAAAGTCTTTCTAGTGTTTCAAAATTTGAAACAAGGTGTTTTCAATTACATGGAAAAGCATAATTGAAGTAGAAAATGTCTAATGAGTGCTAGAAATATGAAGAAAATAGAGCAGGGGATGCCTATCCTTGTTCACAAGCTGTCCTTTTTTTACAGAGGCCAGTCACTATGAAGTTGGCTGTGAGAAGCGCACTTGTTCACCAAACTAGGGTTAGGGTGTTGGTCTTCCTAAGAAAAGTAGAAATACACACTCTCAGGGGACAGCGCCCTATGGACAGTCTTGAAAACCATCAAAGAGGAGGAGGTCATAGATACAGCCACCCAGAGAACAGTATAGCACAGTTCCTGCAAGTTTTGTCTCTGGATTCAGACTGCTCAGGTTTAAAACTTCCTTCTACCATTTTCTGCTGTATATCATAGGCTAAAGTAATAAACCTCTCTGTGCTTCAGTTTTCTCACTTACAGAATAAAGAGAATAAATGGGCGGCACCTGTGGCTCAGTGGGCAGAGCGCCAGCCCCATACACTGAGGGTGGTGGGTTCAAACCCGGCCCCAGCCAAACTGAAACAAAAAGTAGCTGGGGGAGGTGCCTGTGGCTCATTGAGTAGGGCTCCGGCCCCATATACCAAAGGTGGCGGGTTCAAACCCAGCCTCGGCTGAACTGCAAAAACAGAAAAATAGCTGGGTGTTGTGGCAGCCACCTGTAGTCCCAGCTACTCGGGAGGCTGAGGCAAGAGAATCGCCTAAGCCCAGGAGTTGTAGGTTGCTGTGAGCTGTGTGACGCCACTGCACTCTACCAAAGGCGATAAAGTGAGACTCTGTCTCTACAAAAAAAAAAAAAAATAGCCAGGCATAGTAGTGGGCACCTGTAGTCCCAGCTACTCGGGAGTCTGAGACAAGAGAATTGCCTAGGCACAGGACTTGGAGGTTGCTGTGAGCTATGACACCATGGCACTCTACCAAGGGCAACAAAGTGAGACTCTGTCTCTAAAGTCCCAGCTACTCAGGAGGCTGAGGCAAGTGAATCGTCTAAGCCCAGGAGTTGGAGATTGCTGTGAGCTCTGTGACAAAACGGCACTCTACTGAGGGCAATAAAATGAGACTCTGTCTCTACAAAAAAAAAATAAGTAAATAAAGAGAATAATCTATTTTTTTTTTTGAGTTGTAAAGATTAAATGAAGGAAATACAAGAAGCTAAAAATGGTATGTCTCTAGCATATAATGTATGATTTATACAAGCCATAATTTCCTGGCTCAGCCTGAAATATACAGCAGGACCTCTGTAAGTTGACCACCCCCTCAAGGGACTGTAACAAGCTGGTCAACATAAGGAACTAGGCCTACTGTGCTGATGTGTTCATGTGGTGCATGTACAGTCTATGAAAATTAGGTCAACGTAAGGAGATGGTCAATGTAGGGAGGTGGTCAGCTCTGGAGATTCAACTGTATTTACCAGGGGGTTAGGCAGTGGTCCTGTTACCTTTGTGAGTTCACTACTGGCTCACTCAGTCTTCAAGACAGCCCTCTGCCCTAACTCTGCTTTGTTCTAGCCACTCCTGTAACTCTCCTAGGCATGAACTTTTTCAATTCTATGCTATGTCCCTCTTCATTCAGCTACTACTATGAGCCTGCTATTTACCAGTCACTGTGTTAAGTACCAGGCTAACAAAAGACACATCTTCTCCACTCAAGAAACTCTCAGGTAGGGGAGGTAAAACCCTTGCAGATAAAAGGGCAGCAAGAATAATAATGATTACTTGTGATTGGAGTTACCAAACAGAAATGGACAGGAGGTTGGAGAATCACAGAGCAACTTCTCATTACATCTTTTTAGAGACTCCTTTGGTTCTCAAGTTCAGAACTGCAACTTTGCTTTAATATCAACCATTGGCACTTGATCTATAAACTCCTCTTATTTGCAGTTTTGGGTTGTGTAAAACGAAGCAATGTCAAATTGTATTGATATCGTATCACTGAAATCCTACATTTTCAGACTACTGAAAATAACAGATACAGGTTAAGACTCAGTGTCAGAACATAATCCTATTTTCTCACCATCTTCTAAGTCAGGGGTCAGCTAACTTATTCGGTAAAGAGGCAGATGGTAAATATTTTAGGCTTTGCAGGTCATACAATTTGTCACAATGACTCAATTGTATCACTGTACTGAGAAAACAAACATAGTCTATAAATGACTGAGCAAGGCTGTGTTCCAATAAAACTTTATTCACAAAATAGGCAGCTAGCCTACAAATCCTAGTGGATGGTGCTCTCCTTCCTATCTAAGTGCCCATTTTTTTTTTTTTACCCAAGCATTCAAGGCAAAATGGTTCCACACCTTCAAAGACAAAACGATCTATCTCATTTGCATTTTTCATTTGCACTTATTCATGAGATGTTTATTTACATACCATCTATAAGATGCCTTATCTAGAAATCTGTATTTCTATCATTATTTTCAATACTATCATTTTCTGTGATATTTAGGGATTTCTACAATGACCAGAAAAGCTACAGAAGAAAAACCCTAAACACTGCATAAGAATTCTTTATTTTTGGAAACTTCACTAAGAAAAAAGACACAGAGAGATCACTTACCCTGACAGTCTCAGAGCACAAAAGTTAAGAACGTGAACTCCTGGTAGACCCCCGCCCCCATGCCCAGAGTCAAATCCTGGCTCTACCTCTTACTATCTGGTGACTTTGGATGAGTTCTAAACAATTCATTAAGAATTCATCATTATCAATTGTTCTCCTATAAAATGAGAAGATTAATAGTTCTTACTTCATAAGGTTATGGAAAAGATTAAATCAGATGGCCTGTATGTGTCTAATTAATAGGACTATGTACGTAACAGAACAGGGTACATAATAAGCCTGAATCAATGTAGCTATTGCTTTGGTTCTTTTCACTGCTGACTATGGAAGGCAACCTTACCTTGTGCTTGCTTTTTATTTTTTCTTTTTCTGCCAGGAAATGTGTTCTAAAGATACAGAGGCCCTCCTCGGCAGGCTACAATCTGATCAGCTGCTGCATAGATGTGTTGGCCTCACCCCAGAAAGTCAAGATGGTCCTCAAGCAAATGAAAGCTAATTTGGAATAACTCTCCTTTGACCTTGAAAAAATGTCTTAAGCTTCAGCTGCATATCTTGGGCTAGCTTTCATCTATTCTGAGATTTTTCCAAGACAGCTAAATGAAACATTAGAAGGTTTCTAAGCATGTTAGGATAAGTCCATTCAGATTCCCCTCATCGTGTTTAATGCAAGACTATTTGGTGGCTATTCTTACAGGGTTTTTTATTTGTTTCTTCCTTTGCTGATTTCACTCTTTCTATTCCAACTGTCATCTGTACTGAGGCACATTTTGCAATTAGAGTCTAGGTCTCTCATATATATACATATTTGGTGTCTTTTAAGGAAAAGACCTGGAAATCCTCTGTTTTGAACCCTCTCCCATTTCTCAGCACTCACCGTGCTTTGTAGACGTGAGCCAGGTTAGAACACCATGTACAGACAAGGTCTCATCCAAGAAGCTGTTGCTATTGTTTGGATATTTGACCCTCCAAACCTTATGTTGAAATTTGAGCTGGGCTGTGGAGGATCCCTAGTGTTGGGGCTAGTGGGAAGTGTTTTGGTCATGGGGGTAGAACCCTCACGGATAAGTTAATGCTCTCCCTAGAGTGGGAGGCGAGTGAGTTATCACTGTTAATTCCTACAAGAGCTGGTTGTTTAAAAAAGTCTGCCCAAAGGACCTGAAGAGAAACTTCTCTAAAGAAGACAGGCGCATGGCCTACAGACACATGAAAAAATGCTCATCATCCTTAATCATCAGAGAAATGCAAATCAAAACTACTTTAAGATATCATCTAACTCCAGTAAGATTAGCCCACATCATAAAATCCCAAAACAAGAGACGTTGGTGTGGATGTGGAGAAAAGGGAATACTTCTACATTGCTGGTGGGAATGCAAACTAATACGTTCCTTTTGGAAGGATGTTTGGAGAGTACTTAGAGATTTAAAAATAGACCTGCCATTCAATCCTATAATTCCTTTACTAGGTATATACCCAGAAGACCAAAAATCACATTATAACAAAGACATCTGTACCAGAATGTTTATTGCAGCCCAATTCATAATTGCTAAGTCATGGAAGAAGCCCAAGTACCCGTCGGCCCACGAATGGATTAATAAATTGTGGTACATGTATACCATGGAATACTATGCAGCCTTAAATAAAGATGGAGACTTTACCTCTTTCATGTTTACATGGATGGAGCTGGAATATATTCTTCTTAGCAAAGTATCTCAAAAATGGAAGAAAAAGTATCCAATGTATTCAGTCCTACTATGAAGCTAATTTATAGGTTTCATATGAAGGCTATAACCCAACTTTAGCACAAGAATATGGGGAAAGGGGCAAGGGAGGGGGGAGGTTGGGGTGGAGGGAGGATAATATGGCGCATCGTAGAAGAGTACAGGCGAAACTTACTAAATGCAGAATACAAATGTCTTCATACAATAAGAAAGACAATGCCCTGAAGGCTATGTTAATCAGTTTGATGAAAACATTTCAGATTGTGTATGAAACAAGCACATTGTACCCCTTGATTGCACTAATGTATGCAGCTATGATTTAATAATAGTAAAAAAAAATAAATGAAATTGGAGAGAATTAGTTTGTTTAAGATGGGAGAGGCCTTGGCATACTTTTATATTTATGTTAAAAGTAAATGAGGCTGGGCGCCTGTGGCTTTACGGGCTAAGGCGCCAGCCACATGCACCTGAGCTGGTAGGTTCGAATCCAGCCCGGGCCCGCCAAACAACAATGACGGCTACAACCAAAAAAAAAAAAAAAAAAAAAGTAAATGATAAATAATAGTAAGTACATTATGGCGTGCTTATCAGGTTCCTCGGTGAAGACATGGAAGCTCAGAGAAGTTTAGCAACGTGTTCCAGGTCACAGGGATAGGAAGGGAAGGAGCAAGAATTTGAACGTAGGTCCCACTTAACTTAGCTGTGCTCTTGACCACTGTACCCGGTGACCATGATGATGATAAGGGAGGGACTCTTACACTGAGTTCCAGCTAATGAAACGAACATTAGGTATATACAACTTAAAATTATTAGTGCCTTAGTTTTCTCACATTTGAAGGAACAGCTTCATAATGACAGTTATTCATGAGCTACATCACAATTGAGCCAAAAATAAAGGAATAGCTAAAATATCTTTAAATAAAAGAGATGTTCTCTGTGTATAAAATTTGATTCCGTGTTTTAAGCCTTTTTCAAGTTCTAAGGAAAAGTTACTAATAAATTATACCTAGAATGTGTAAGCTTTTCTACTTAAATGTGCCACACCACCTTTCTGTTTGTGAAGGTGGATGTTAAAATTACCTGTTTCTTAAGTCAGCCATCTGTTTTAATCTGGAAGTAACACAGACAAAGAGCAAGTGGGCTCTGCCATGGCTACCGTGAGGAACAATGATTATATTTTTGCAGTTTTTTCATTTTAGAAAAGGGTTGAAATGTCTTATTTAAACACACTACGGTATTAAACCCAGCTTGTGAAAAATGCTTACAAGCAGATTTTGTGATATTTTGATGAACATTACACTGATATGTAGGTGAGAAAAATGGCTCAAGGGAAAGGAAATTAATGATGGCTGGGAAGAAGCCAGCTGCATGATTGTATGTATATAAGATCAGTCTTCAGAAAAACATTTTTATTTTTCCTACCAGTGTCTTCAGTTGTCAAATATTAAAAAATAGAAATATGTCCAAAATAAAATTGGCCCATAGGAAAGACAACAGTCAAGGTTATCAAAACATTAGAAAACACTGAGTTATTTTGCCTGCTCCCAGCACCTGTGAGAAACTG
Source organism: Perodicticus potto (assembly GCA_963574655.1). NCBI lineage: Eukaryota > Metazoa > Chordata > Mammalia > Primates > Lorisidae > Perodicticus > Perodicticus potto. Next base: position 12,633 of record CAUYRH010075712.1, on the reverse strand, counting down.
CAGCCTGATGAAAATGCCTCTGTTGCCAGCTGGGCCATCTGTTCAGGCTGCTGCTGGCCTGGTCAGTGTTAGGAATGGAGACACCTGTCAGAGACTTCCACGTGTTGTGGGAAGCTTAGTTGTTGGTGTTTTGGCAGGTCATTGTCTTCTCTTTGACTCATAATGAAACAAACGTTTTTGACATCCAGGAGGACTGCGTATTCTCTCCAGTGGAATATGGAAGTGTGGTGTGGTTCTCTTACTGTGGTGGGCAATCCTCTAGTAATTAATACAAACATTGTAACTTACGAAATGGAGAGATAGTCTCTCTGCCCTCGCTAATTCCACTAATCTCTGCCAGATTTATAAAACATACAAGAGGGAAGGATGAACAGCAATAGAATTAAGGTAGCTAATATTTTGGGCAGGCATTATGTTAAACTCTTTGTGTATATTAGTTCAATTATTCTATTTAAAACACTTTCAAAGAGTTGCCATTCATATGGAAATTAAAACCAGGCAAGTTTGAGTTACCCTAAATCATATAGGTAGTAAACTGAGATTAGAATCTGGATCTCTCTAACTGTAGAACTGAGCCTTTTAACTGTAAAGTTACATTCTTTCATACATCTGAAGAGGATGTGATTAATAATATCTTACAGGTCTTGTCTGTTGTCCTTGGTGAACATTAGGGTCTCAGCTTGAGGTTCACTGTGTTAGTTAAAGCCTGAGTTATGACTTAACTCCAGAGTTTGTGTTTGAAAATTGACCAAGAGTAAAGTCAATCTCTGATCATCTGCCTGCCTGTCGGGAAAGGCATAATTCATAGACAATCAATCTGGGTCTGAGCTGCAGTCAGAAGCATAGATTCTTCTGGAGATAGATATTTGGACAGATATTTTTAAAAGGACCTTGGTAATCTACCTTTCTTGAAGACAGGAAAATAAATTTGGTGCTGTTTCTGTACTGAATTTTAGTGTTTTAATATTGCACCCCCATCACAATGACTTTGTAAATTTTATATACCTGTTAGAGCTCAAAAATTTCAAGCAAGGCCTTGAGTCTTGCACTTCCAGTTGTGCCCCTGTGCCTGCCTCTGGAGAGGCGGTCACAGGCCTCTAGCCAGCGCCTGAAGTGGGGTCTCTAGTAGACTCACCTGCTACTAGAGATCCCAGTTACAGTGGGCAGTGACTCCTCTGTCACTTACTAGATGAGTCATCTCTCAGGAACAGTTGTGAAATATATGTACCCGAAAGTTGGGAAAGGGAGTAAACACCAACAATTGATAAATATCCAACAATTCAATAAATATTTACCAAAGTAGACACCAGAGATACGTTATTGAATAAGTGACAGTCCTAGACTTTTGGTTAACTGCAGTTGGCTGTGCAAAGGGTGCTGAGGGAGCAGGCGACAGGGGCAAAGTTTCTTCTTAGCTAAGTTTCATCTTCACACCCACAGATGCTTAATTGCAGGTGTGAAATGGAGGGGTCAGGAAAGAGAGAGATACTCTAGAAAGAGGGGCCAGCACATGGCAAGGACAGAGAGATACTGCAGTTTTAATCACTGGAGGAAGTTTAGTGTGACGGAGAGGAGAGGGAAGGTGAGGTCCTGAGAACAAAGCTGGTGTCAGACTTTGATGGTCTTATGGGCCATACGAGAGAATGGGGACTTGAGGGTGGGTCAGCAGGGAATTCATGTGACAGATTTGTAGTTTAGGAAGATCATTTGGGAAGCAGGGTATGGAGAATTGGGTGGAAAAAGTCAGGAATGGAGGAGGGAGACCCTTGGCAGTAATGCGGGGGGCCGGGAATGATAAGGGCTGAGCAGAGTGGTGATAGAGGAAAGGGAGAGCGGTACATATGCTTAGGAAGCATTCGAGACTTAAAACCTGTGAGTTTGGAAACGAAATTGAGGAAAGCGATGGGTTGAGATAATGTTTGGGTTTCCGATCTGAGTATAAGGTGATCGTCTTCATTCTGACAAGGAACATAGTAAGAGCAATAATTGAGTCCAACATGTTGGAATATTCGAATGGCAGTGTCCAATATGTGACAATAAGGAGCTTGGGGAATATTTGTGGCTTTTCATAGATGACATACGAATGCTTTCACAGATGGCAAATAGGAGTGGGAGGAGATTACTCTGCAGGAAAAAGTGTCAAGGCAGGTGTGTGTTAAACCCTGAGGTGTACCAGTATTTGTAGGAGGGACAGAAGAAGAATTTGCAAATGACACTGAGAAGAGATAGGTAAGAGTCAGCAGACCCTGGGATCGGGTGGGAGGGGTCCAGGGCCCAAGGAATAGAGCATTTCCAGAAGGGTGAGGAAGTCAGCAGGTCGAAGGTGTGGAGAAATCAGGTGAAGTAAAAACTGGGAAGTGTCCGTAGGGTTCAGCAACATACAGGTTGTTGGTGGCCTTGAATTTGATTTTCTGTATCTAGAAAGTGGTAAGTGAAAGTAAATAACCTTTTTTGGATTTTTATTTTAAAGCCTAAAGTAGTGGTTTTTAATCTAGGGTTTCTTGTTGTATCATTATTATTATTATTATTATTATTATTATTATTATTATTATTATTATTGAGAGACAGATTCTTGCTCTTTACTCAGAGTAGAGTGCAGAGATCATCGCTCACTATTACCTTAATCTCCAAACAGTCTTCCTGCTGCAGGCTCCTAAGTAGCTGGTGCTACCCTACCTAGCAAATTAAAGAAATGTTTTTGTAGAGATGGGGTCTGACAATGTTGCCCAGGCTGGTCTTGAACTCCTGCTCTCAAGTGATTCTACCACCTCAGCCTCCCAAAATGCTGGGCTTACAGGCCACCATACCCAGCTAGGTCTTTTCTTTTTTAATAGCAGAAGTTTTGTCATGTGATTTGATAGATTTTTTTGTTTTGAATCAATTTCTTTTTCAGTTAGCATTAAGCGTACGTGATGTATTTCTGAAAAGAGCTCTCATTATTGCACTTTTATAGTGGAGATTAGTAAGTCGCATATTTATAAGTGAAAATGAAATCAGCCATTCACTAGGCTTTATCCTGTTAATGTTCAGTGCAATTATAATATAAAGTATTACTGATGCCAATAGAAGGTTCAAGAGCAATAAAAGCTTAATGATAGTAATAACTTACATTTGATAGTATACATTTTGTGCTTATCTATATATTTAAGCATGAATAAAAGCTTATAGACCAATAAGTCCTTTTAGAGGGACAGGAAATAACTATGATTAAAGGAAAAAAGTAATTTACATTCTTTTTGTTCAGAGCTTTCAATAATATATAGTAATCCCAAAATTAATGCTGCGTATCTTTATCTTTTTTTTTAAACTTTATTCAAATTAATAGGAGGGTACAGTTTTGAGGTTACATTGTCCTCACTTCCAGGGTAAGTTCCATTTGTAGAAGAGCCTCTCACCCAGGGAACGTGTTATTCACCCTCACACTGTGCACAGTAGGTGAGACCCCCCCCTCATGCCCGCCCTCCCTCTGCCATACACCCTCTTCCTCCCGTCCATATCTTTATTTTGTGTGAGTTTGCCCTTGTGTACAACCTTTCACAGCTACATGTATTCAGAAGATGAAGCAACATTTATTTGGGGGGATACAAAAGATATATTCTGACATCTTAATTGAATCCCTTAATGAAATGCCTTTCTTTCCATCTTTCTGCACAAGTTAATCCTAAAAAGTATCTGTAATGACCAATTGTCGGAGCAGAAACTAGACTCTGTAGTCCTTTCGGAGCACATAATCAAACCGAGAAATAGCTATCCTGCACCACGAACAGGATGGTTACTCTGGGAATTCGTGGTGTTCAGTTGTCTTTAGATTGCTTCCTCAAGAATGCTTGCAGGAAAGTGGCTTTTATGTGATGGTGCAGGGACTCTCGAGGGTTGTCTCACCCACGTACTTAAAATATGAATTATGCCCCGAGTCTCTTGAATCCCCTCAGAATAATCTTATGCCAAGGAAATTTCATTCTCTTGAATCTCTTCAGAATCACCTTACTCCAAGGAAATTTCATTTAGCAGGTCCCGAGGTGATTTCCATTTATCAATTATAAAAGAGAAATCCAGGGTTTCGAGTTTTCACTGGGTGCAATCTTTTGATGTTTCTATGCCTGGAAAAACAGCCCTAAGTCTCCAGTACATTTTCCTTTGCCGTGATCATTTATGAAGTAAGCCGTAGGTTTATGTCCACTTTGTAGTTTTAAAGAGGCATTTTAAGTTTATTTAGATTGTGATTAATACTGAGCATCTTTTGGGGTATAGTAACAATCTATGGTTAATGTTTGAACAGTCTTTCAAGATGTGGTCTGCTAAGAATTGGAATTTGAAATTTTTTATGCAAAATTATGTTTATTCTTTGTGCTCAGAATGTAAATGATAAATGATTATATGAACAATTAGCATTATATCTCATTGGTTCAATTTCTCATATTAGTAAAATGGATACAATATTTCTAATATGGACACTAATATTTAAAGCCTCTGGTAGCTCTCCAGAAGTTCGGAAATGTGGAAATACATCCATCAATGTGTAAATCAGACTATCAGTCAGGGGTTGCCCTCTCTTGTAAAGGTGAAATGATAACTACATCAGTGAAACAGGGGTTGCTGACGTGTTGTTTTGCTCTTTTCTTTCTCTCAATCCTAGTCTACTCTTACTTCATATTCGATGCATAAAATAAAATGTTTCCCAGGGGAGTTCTTTGTGACCCTTTGTGGTCCTCGTCTTGATGAGCCAGGTCGCTCCCTGCTGTCCCTCTTCTTCTTCCCACCATGGTCTGTGATGGAGCAATGAACAAAGCCCGACACTGAGACAAAGTGCTGGGACGTCATTGACCTAAAAATACATGATTGTTCTATAGTAAGATGCCAAATAGAGCTTTTTGTTTTGGAAATAAGTTATTGGTGGCTAAAGATTGTGTGGGGCATACATTCTGTGTATCACTAAAAATAGTTCATGTGATAAGTAGTAAAATATAGATTAGGTTGTTGTTATTTATTTGTAATTGTAATTCTCTACTTATGAAAACAATTTGAGACTACTTACAGTGGGAAAATAGGTTAAAAAGGGAGTTCACATAGTAAAGAATGAGAAGAAATAACTTAGAGAGGTAGAAAGAGAGCTAGAGATGCAATTTAAGTCGAATTAATTACTCTAGTCGAATACTAAATTTAACTCCGAGACATTTCCCCCTTAGCCATGATGAAGTACTGGTACTTGGCTAGATAACTCACCATAATCAATCTTAAAACTGGAAAAAATATATATGGATATTGTTTTTACGTATCGTACTAACAGGTACGTGTAACAAGGAAAGTGAACTACATGATTGCCTCAGTTTTCTGCCTGAGAGTAGTTTCTTAACTGCGGAGCAATGAGTTAGTTTCCAAGACGAGCACCGTGGTCCTACTGAGACCAGGAGGCAAAGACCAGAGTTTGAGCCAGGTGAATTGGCCATCTGTAGGATGGGGAACCAGGGGACCTGCTCAGAGGTAGGGCTGCAGAGGTCTTCATGGAGTTGCTCGTGAGTATTGGATTAAGAGCTAACCTGTACACATGCAGGAAGAGACCACATGATGCTTTTCAGACTGTGGCTCCTACAAGGTTGAGAACAGAATAGAGATGCTGGAGGGTGAGCAGGGCTGGAGGACATTGAAGGTCTGGCCTTGCCAGAATGAAGAGATGTCTAGGCACCAATCTGGGATACCAGAAAGACCAGAAACGCCATGCCTTAGCAGTAAGAACATGACCATGAGTAAGACCTCCTGGAAAACCATCAGTCCTTGATAGAGATCCTCAAGGAAGACTGAGTTTGGATGCTAAATCCAAACTCAACAAGTTAGAGGGACTTGGGAAAGGCACTGGGCATTCTACAGATCTTTCCTAGCAAAACTTTTATAATGCAAGTCTTACCCAGGTTTAAATTGGTCTTCCAGGTAATTGAATTGCCTACCCCAAAATAATCACATGCACTCTCTAATAAATTAGAACTAACTGATGGGGCACATAGGTGCACAGAGGGAAGAAAAGTCATTGGAAACCAAGGGGGAGGGGCATGGAAGGAGAGGGGCCAACCCCACCTAATGGGTACAATGAACAGTATTTGTGTGATGGACACGTTTATAGCCTGACTCAAGCTATATAACAAAAACATTTATATCCCCTTAATATTTGGAAAAACAAAACAAAACTCTTCAGAGAAAAAGAACAGAAACCAGATTCTCTGCATGGTATCATCAGCAATGTGTATATGGAAATAGCAAAACAGGATCTATTGTCAAGCAAAGAAAAAAAGAATTCAATAGAAGCCAATCATGGCCCAGATGTTGGATTTAGCAAAGATGTCAAAGCAGCTATTATACAAATATACCAAAAAAAGGTACAAAGAACTAAAGTAAAATATATTCAAAGCACTAAATTAAAACATAGCTGTAGTGAGTTTAATATGTAGAGAATATTGAGAGAAATAGAAAGAATAATAGAAGAACCAATATGAAATTTTTGAACTGAAAAGTATAATAACTAATGAGTAATTCATTGGATGATCTTAAGTGCATATTAGAGATGGCAGAAGAAAGAGTTAATGAACTTGAAGACAAATCAATAGGTATTATCCAATCTGCAGACCAAATAGAACAAAGTTTGAAGAAAAACTCCTCAGGGACCTACCTAAAATATGAAAAATAGGATTTCCAGAAGAAGAGAGTAAACAACATTTGAAAAAGTAATGCCCCCACAATCCCCAAATTTGATCGAAAACATTGATTTACAGAGTCAAGAAGTTCAGTAAATGTCAAACAGTGTAAACATAAATTCGTAACTAGGCATACACTGTTGTCAGCTAGAAAGCAAAGATAAAAAGAAAATATTTAAAGCAGCCAGGAGGAAAAAAGACACCTTCTGTGTAAGTAAAAGTCACTGCTTACCTCTTGTCAGAACAGTGAAAGTTGAATTACATTAGTGATGCTTTGGATGTAATATTTAATTACCGAAGGGAAAAAAAAATCTGTAAGCCCAGAATTCTAGATACAGCATAAATATCCTCAAAACAAAAATTAAAAAGTTATTTTCAGATAAACAAAAGCTGAAATAATTCATTGTTACTAGACCTGTACTGTGGGAGATTCTAAAAGGCATTATTTCCATGCTCGGTATTCTCTTCCTATCATATAAATTGTTCTCCTTTTACTAAGAGACATTATTTCTTTTAAAGGGAAATAATAGGAGGAGGAATCCTGAATCTATATGTAGGAAAGGAATCGTAAAGAAGAGCACTGAAAATTGTATAAAAGTGGGTGAATGTCGAGTATGGTGGGCTTTTTCTCCTTATAATTTCTCAAAAAAATGCCCAGTTATTGTACCATTTCACACCTGACCCTTTACACATGCTTCGTCACCCTAAAGCTTCTTACAATTTTATATGTCACATTCTATACTTTACAAAATTTACGATGTTGCTCTTTGCCCCCAAACCTTTGCACATAAAGGACAATTAAAAAGTGGTGAACTTAAACCCAACCATGTCAACAATTACATTAAATATTAGTAGATTAAACACTCCAACTAAAAAGAAGATTTCATCAGACTGTATATAAAAACCAAAGATCCAAAAATCTTGTCATAGGAAATGCAGTTTAAATAGAAAATACCAACAGGTGGAAAGCAAAAGGATGAAAGAAGATCCACCATGCAAACAATAAGTATAAAAATGGGTGTGACTATATTATTATGAGACATAACATTAAAACTCATTAAATGTTCTTCAAGAAAGACAAAAGGTACAATTCAATAAGAAGTTATACGGATACTAAATATTAATTAACAGTTTCAAAATTCATGAAGCAAACCTGAAAGAACTGGGGAGAAATAGACAAAGCCCAAACCACAGTGGAAGATTTAACACTGAGTTCCGTAGCATACCAAGCAAAAAGAGAATCATAGTTTTTGTTACTTAGTTCTGTCTGATTAGTGAAGAGTGATCTGGATGTGTAGACTTTCTCTAGGACTAAATTCTGGAAGGGATTTCTGGCAAAAGACAGTGTCTTACTAGAGCAAGATTCTGAAATAGTATAGAAACAATCTTGAAATGAAATTTCTTATTTTTATTTTCTATAATAAAATTAATAATATATGCTAAATTCATTTCTGTATGGTGGTAGGTTTTGAAAGCATTATTTTGCTCTTTTAGTTTATTTATCTCAACACAGAATTAGAGTCTGCGAAGCCTAAAATTATTTAACATGGCCCTTAGAAGCTTTCTTTCGATGTCCAGTTGTTCAACCATGCATTTAACTCAGTGAGTTTCAGGATTCTTGGTTCCTGATACCCTATTTTACTGATTGAAAAGAAATCCATGTGTTTTAGGTTACAGATATGCAGGTGCCTTTCATTAGAAAAATTCAGTCACTCTATATTCATGTCCATGTGGCGTACCATCCACTTATGTATGGAGGTGGCCTTAGGGGTGCCTTTGGGTAGGGCCAAATTTTTTCTCAAAATAGAGCTTTGAATTTTGTGAAGCACTTGGATAGAACGGGAGGGCACTTGGCGCCAGGAGGAAAAAAGACTTTGGAAAGGGAGGTGGGGAGGACAGAGTGGACGGATTTGGCTGACTTCACAGCGTTGCCTGGGGTCTACTCTGGTTTGGAATATGAATTAGGTGGTTTGTGATTGGTAAACATTGTTTTATCACAAACACAAAATTGGTAGTTTTTTTTCCTCTCTCGTTATTCTGTGAAATGAAATAAAGATTATATGCACTTGTATGATTACTAAACATTACAGCCTCCTAAAGTCAAGGAGAGATTAAATTTCAGGATGGCAGAGAAGGAATTAAGCCAAATCAAGAGCAGCACCAAAGATTTTTAAAATAGCATATTTGAAGTTAAGAATTCTGACCCAAATATTAACTTAGATACATCAGGTGAATACTGATTTTTCTTCTAGGAGGTATTTCTAGATATTCCCAGTTAAATTTTTGTCCTTTTCTAATTTAAGTTTAATAGTTACATAGACAGCTTAGTGGCTTTGATCAACCATATTTTAAATATTTGTAATATATATTCCAAAACAAAAATTATCACACAGAATCTTCTTTGATATAATATTTTTATGCCCCCAAAGACACATAATATGCCTGTATGTATTTTTTTTTATTTTTAAGTAAAGCAATATAATGAACTAATCTTTATCTTAGGAGTTGACATTTTGGGAGACTATTATCAAACTGGGAAATATCAATTGTCTACTTTATCAACTTTTTTTTAAATGAAAGTAAGGCTTCATGGTCTGAATGAGCCGTATGCAGCATAAGAGTACATAAATAATTTTTATTTTGTAACAAGATCCACACAGAAATGTTTCGATTGCTTCAGGTAAATGTTAACTGTCATTTATTCAGCTGTTGCAGAACTTGTGTGCCATCTACTCAGTTATGCTCGTGGGTTAGAAACAACCTATTCACTCTCGCTGGTTCTGTCTTTCAGTTAAGGTTGCCTAATTTTAAACTACACAACTATAATTCACATATCTTCCGGTTTGGTTTGATACACGAACTATCTTGATCCTTTAGGGCAGTAAGCAGGGGTGGCTAATGACTCTTTCTGTAATTACTTAATGAACAAAGCACCATCTAGTTCTGGGACTCTGAGTGTTTGTTTGTCAGGGGGGTAGGGAGAGCTGTGCACGATGATCCGCTGGATGGTGTAAGGAAAATATCGGAACTTCAGTTTATTGTTAGTTTTATCATTATTCTATCCTTTCATGACTTGTAATTTGGGGCGTATTTTATAATGTGCATGATCTAATAGAACACTAATGAGAGCATTGTTTTATAAAGTGAAGACACGCATACTGAGGTACATTTATAGAAATATTTTGCTAATAGAGATTCCTGATTGGTTTTTTGTTTGATTGTTTGCTTTGTTTTTCTTTTTGAGACAGAGTCTCAAGCTGTCACCTTGGGTGGAGTGCCATGGCATCATAGATCACAGCAACCTTTAACTCCGGCTCAAGTGATCCTCTTCCCTCAGTTTTTCTATTTTTAGTAGAGATGGAGTTTTGCTTTTGCTGAGGCTGGTCTTGAACTCGTGAGTTCAAGCGATCCATCCACCTCAGCCTCCCAGAGTGCTAGGATTATGCACCCAGCCTAGGGATGCCTTATCGTTGATCTTAATTACAATACCTACCTTTTATTAAGTTATGAAAATTAGAGAAAAATAACTTCTGAGGACAGTTGGGGGGATCTCACTTAATGTGCACAATGGAAGGGTGTTCAGAATTCTCCCTGGGTGAAGAGCTCAACTACAACTTGAACTTTACCTTGGAAGTGAGAACAATGTAACCTAAAAATATGTACCCTAATATTAGTTTGATATAAAAGAGAGAAATTCAAATGTATATATAGTTATATAGAGATAATGATCTATAGTTCTGTATATTCAGAATATGTGTATATGTTGCATGCATTGCAAATATTTTCCCTATTTGTGGCTTGTCTATTTATATTATGAATAGTATCTTTGATGAGAAAAATGTTTTGATATTAATAAAATAAAACTTTATCAACATTAAAAAAAAGAACTTCTTAGTACATGATTTTATTTTGGTTATGGAGATGATTTACTGGAGGCTAAATAATTTCAGGAGTAAAATCACACATGTCTAGTTTTTAAAAAATATAATGAGTTGAATAATTAATAACTTGGGGTAGTAAAGCTGTACCCATCCCCCTAAAGAGAAGCCAGCTCACAATTTCTGTCAAACATGCCCTACAGCAAGTCCTAAAACTCCACTTTAACTTGATCTGGCAATGCAACCACAAGGCAAAGCAAATGCATTTTGATTTGTTTTTTATTGAGTATGATGTTAACTGTAGGCTTTTTGTATATTGCCTTTATTGTACTCCTTCTATACTTACTTTGAGTGTTCTTATCATAAAAGAGAGTTGAATTTTTTCATATACATTTTATGAATCTTTTACAATGATCATGTGATTTTTATCCTTCATTCTGCTAATGTGGTATATCACATTAATTGATTTGTGTTTGCTGAACCATCCTTGAATCCTGGGAAGAAAACCCACTTGGTCATACTTTATCATCCTTGTAATGTGCTGTTTAATTCCATTTGCTAGTATTTTGTTTTGAGAATTGTTGCATCTGTATTCATTAGGAATATTGGCCTGTAGTTTTCTATTAGTGTAGTGCCTTTGTCTGGCTTTGGTATCAGACTTCTACTGGCCTCATAAAATAAGTTTGGAAATGTTCCTTCTTCAATTTTGGAGAAAAGATTAAGGATAGGTATTAGTCCTTCTTTTAATATTTGGTAGAATTTACCAGTGATGCCATCTGGTCCTGGGCTTTTCTTTGTTGTGAAGTTTTTGATTGTTGGTTTAATTTCCTTATTAATTATTGGTCTGTTCAAGTTTTCTATTTCTTCATGGTTCAGTCTTGAAAGCTTGTAGATTTCTAGGAATTTATTTCTTTTGTATTATCCAATTTGTTGATGCATAATTGCTCGTAGTAGTCCTCATCCTTTTTCTTTCCGTGGTATCAGTTGTAAGGTCTTTTTTTAATTTGTATTTTTTTGAGTCTTTTATGATTTTAGTTAAGCTAAGAGTTTGTCAACTTTACTTATTTTTTTTTACCTATATATATATATTTCTTTATTAAATCATAGCTGTGTACATTAATGCAATCACAGGGTATAATGTACTAGTTTTATATACAATTTGAAATATTTTCATCAGACTGGTTAACATAACCTTCACGGCATTTTCTTAGTTATTGTGTTAAGACATTTATATTCTACACTTAGTAAATTTCACATGTAAGATGCACCATAGGCGTGGTCCCACCAATTACCCTCCCTCCACCCTTTCACCATTAACTAAGATAGACTCTCACTGGATAAAAGATTTAAACTTAAGACATGAAACTATAAAAATACTAGTAGAAAATGCAGGGAAAACACTTGAAGAAATTGGCCTGGGAGATGAGGAGGACCCCCTGGACAATTGAAGCAACACCAAAAATACATTACTGCGATCTGATCAAACTAAAAAGCTTCTGCACAGCCAAGAACACAGTAAGTAAAGCAAGCAGATAGCCCTCAGAATGGGAGAAAATATTTGCAGGTTATTGTCTCCAACAAAAGTTTAATAACCAGAATCCACAGAGAACTCAAACGTATTAGCAAGAAAAGAACAAGTGATCCATCTCACACTTGGGAAAAGGACTTGAAGACTCCTTCAAGGGGGAAAGGGGACTTGAAGAGAAACTTCTCTGAAGAAGACAGGCGCACGGCCTACAGACACATGAAAAAATGTTCAACATCCTTAATCATCAGAGAAATGCAAATCAAAACTACTTTGAAATATCATCTAACTCCAGTAAGATTAGCCCACATCACAAAATCCCCAAACCAGAGATGTTGGCATGGATGTGGAGAAAAGGGAACACTTCTACACTGCTGGTGGAAATGCAAAATAATACGTTCCTTTTGGAAAGATGTTTAGACAACACTTAGGGATCCAAATATAGACCTGCCATTCAATCCTACAATTCCTCTACTAGGTATATATCCAGAAGACCAAAATCACATTATAACAAAGATATTTGTACCAAAATGTTTATTGCAGCCCA